>MU832780.1:0-66762 GCA_029204225.1 Diphasiastrum complanatum
CACTCAGAACACAAATCCCAAAAAAAGAAAAAAACATTCTCCCACTTGTTTGGAGGAGAAGGCCCGCTGCCCTGAGGCCTTCCCCCCGGTCAATCCTTGAAATTGAAATTTGAAAAAAAGGATTATGGAGCCGTTAGGTTGCAACGGGTCACATTTTCAAACTAATAATAAGGACCATTGCAAAATCTGTAGCCTATCAAATTTCATTTAGAAGTGCAAAATACGGGAATGGCTTCTTCAATGACTTTTTCATGGAGTGTAGAATTTGAACCATACGCTGGTGGATCGCTGTAACTGCAGAGTCTGGTCCCCGGCACCCGTCATTTTGAAAACCACAGCTATATCGTCAAACTACAACTGTTTGTTTTTTATCGTCTTCCTTTGCGATCCTTTGCATCGTGGCATGGCAAAGCAAGCGCAGCAACAACAACAACGCATATGGGTATGGCTTCCCCAATTGCTCTGCAGTGCAAGAAAGATAGCGCAAATGTGGGTGCAATGAAGTAGATTTGGATTATTTCAGAAGAAGGAGCGGCATAATGCTTCAAGGTAACGAGGCATGTGAAGATATAATCGGTTTTTTTTTTTCTTGTATGAAGATATGATCGTTTTTGTGAAGCACATGGCTCTCTGTATCTTGGAATTTCTTGAAATGTTACTCTGAATCTTGGAATTCTCAGAGAATTTAGAGGAAAGGAAGCTGCAATTGCTGTTAGAGGTAAGTTGGTAGGATTTCTTATCTGTAGAGAGTGAGAGGAGCACAGTTTTGCAAACTTTTACTGATCCATCGGACTGCTGTATGAATGAGACTTATTTCTTTCTTTATCGAATTTCTCCTCCAAATGGCTGTGGATTTAAGTTTTACGTGACCCAGAAACTTGGCATGATACCGAATATCATGCTCTGAGTGTGTTTCAGAGGTTACCGGATGTGAGAAGAGTCCATATATCTGAGTTTTGTAGATCAGTTCCAAAGAGCTTTTGAACGAAATGCTTGCATTTCTTGAGATAATGCATAGAGGTCTTTATTCGAGATGTATAATTTCTTGCTTCGAAACGGAGAGTTTTTTTCGAAAATTGGATATCTGAAATGTATTCTTGTACCTGTTAGGTTTTCGGATCAAAGAAACAATCGGGTTTGTGAGCGCAGTTCGAAGCGGAATAGCCTTCCGTTAGCTTTTTGCAAAAGAAGGAAAGATGCGGCAGCTTAGATCCCGCGTGAAGCCTGGTGCGTTAACCGATTCTGGAGGTAGTGTGACGGAAGCAAGTTCTATTGAAAATAGAGAAAATGCGCAGCCCGAACGGGCTGTTGAAGCATTTGACGAACAGATCGGAGACAACAATAGGCGGAAGAGCTCGAGCCAGAAGCGCAGGATTCGGAAAAAAAAGAAGCAAGCTAATCCGAAGCAATCCATAGATAATGATGGTGTTGGCCTTGTAATGTCAGATATGCCTTCTGCCGTTGAATTGGATATTGAAAAGTCTTCCAAGGCTCATGTTGCTCTGTCGCCCATTAGTCTCAACAAGGTTACGGATCTAACAGGAATTAATGCCTCGAAGAAGAGTCATGAGAAGTTAAACCTGGTGATAGAAGACCCCATCCAAAGCGAAGATGAGCAGTCTTTCATCTGCAAGCAACAACACGAAACAAAAGTTGGCAAAATTCAAGACGCTGAAAAGACACCTGAACAAGGTAATACTTTACTGGCATCTACATCTGTTCTTTGGCACAGCTGTAACGTGTTAGATAATGCCTGTATCTTTTGTATTAGTCCATATATACTGCTTCGATTTTTCTGATAGGTTAATGACAGTTTTTTCTCATAATATAAATATATAGGTCGCATTATGTGCAGAAATTGAGTTTATCATGCCATAACCCAGAAAATCAGAATCCTGCTACGTTCGACCCTAAGATGCTAAAACAGAAAATGTTAATTTTGCTAAATTATCGTTACAATGGATCTGCCACAAGAAGTCATTGCCAGTTGCTTGAATCTAGACGATATGTTTCGTATGAAAAGAGGCAGCAGTGTACATCCGAGAAACACCAAGTGCCAAATAGTAACAATCGTACACGATATGGTGATGATACAAGACTTGAAAACATTTGATGCTGACATAAGCCTACTGTTTGAGATAATTTCAAAACTTAACTTTCTCAACATCATGTGTGTTTTAAGCCACCTGTTAGAGCACCATGATTCCTCAAGGTAATACTGCAAGCTGCTACTACGTTCAGGAGGCGATAGATTAGGTACTACTTTGTCAGAATTTAAGTATTTATTTGAAACACATTGAATTTTACCTTATGCAGATCGTTCAAGTCTAGAAAGTCCTGGAGTGTTGAAAGAGACGGTGGAATCAAAGTTGCCTCCAGTTGTCTGGATCAACCCCACATTTTGTTCAGAAACTCTGTCGGAGCAGAAAAGTTGTAATACGGAGTCTACATGTTCTCCAGGTCGGCTATCTTCGGGCAGCTACTCTCCTGAGCCCAATGCGCTAAATTTGAGTGAGGTGAGTATGATGGGTAGCGAAGTCAGGCTAGAAGGACCCTTACTTGAGGACTCCGTTCAGCGACAGCAGAAAATTGGAACCTGCACACGTGATTATCAGGCAATCGAGGAGGAGGAAAGTATTGAGAACAGCTGCAGCGATCAAAAGGCGATTCAGCTTCTTGGTATTCAAGAATCCCTTTTCGATAAAACCAATTTTACAAATGGAAAGGTGGAATGCAAATCTCCACTGACAAGCCATGGCAGTCAGACAAGAACAAATTCTAGAATTGAAGCTAGAGCTCCAATAGAACACTCAAACTGTTCAGAGATACACGAATCACCACATCAAATAGAGAATTTGAAGCATATAATGCCAATGGAAATTGTCCATCCTTCTGATGTTCTGCAAGAGTTATCCTTTCAGCATTGTATCCAAAATAAACCGTTACGTACCAAGATTGAAGCTGACCAGGTGGATGAATTTGAGCGAGGTCTGGAAGAAGAAATTGAGAAGGAGATCGCAATTCTGACTAAGAGATTGGCGGATTTACATGCTCGCCGGGAAGCTAGACAGGCGAGTCAGGATCATGGAAACAATATAATGAGTTGCCCTGGAACTCCTGTTTTGGCTGAGAAACCAATTTCTCAACGTGAACCCGCACGTATGGTCGAGCAAAGCCCGAATGTAGGAGGTAAAAGCAGAAACTGCAAAGGCAGAGTTGTGTCTGCTAAGTTCCTAGAATGTCATTCCAAACACCAAGCAGGTATCACGCCAACTTCTGTGGATCGCAAGTTCAATGTCCGTGCCAGTTTAATTCCGGTAAGCTCTAGAATCAAGCCCCAAAGACGAGGTGCAAGTTTAGGGGGTTTCAGTTTCTTTGCCAAAACAGAGTCTGTTGACAGCTCTTTGAGGCTAGCCGATAACAGGATTATGCACTTCTGCCATGCTTCGGAGAAAAAAGAACTCAAAGCCGATAGGATAACTCCTGCAAAGAAAGCAGCTGAAGAATCAGTAGGCGAAACCATAATTCAGAAAAAAACCTCAAATAAAGAGAGGGATGGAGGAGGAATGTCTAGGAAAAGAACTGCAGATGCAACTTTGGGGCATGAGACTGGATTGGCTGGGAAGGTTTGCGCAACAAAATTTGATCCTTTGAAGAGTCATGGCAAAGTGCTTAGTCCTATCACGAAAGAGCACACACCTGACCCCAAAAAAGCCACTCCAGAGACTAGACGCTCTAAGATTTTCCCAAAGAGCATGGGAAAGATGCAAATGGAGACTGTCAATGCCAAAGCTACAGAACATGCAGCTGCTGAATTTCCTGAGGCTCAGCTCCTTGCAACTTTGAGAGAAAACAGAGCTTTTCGCCGATCCCCTGTTGCAGGGAAAGTTAAGAATGTTTCCAGTAGGTATGGAGAGTCTCCCAGACAATCTACGCCAACTCTTCGAAGTAAACCGTCTGATCAAGCTGAGAAAAATTCCCTTCAATCAGATGCGAGAAAATCCTTTCCTGATAAAAGATTAAGCCTGTTAAAAGGCTTAGAGAAGTATCCTGCCCTTACAAATTCTCCTAGCAAACCTACAACTCTCAATCTCCGAAATAATATGTCTCCTTCTAAGCCTGAATCTAGGGCTTTCAAATGGGATGGCAATTTAAACCCAAAAGCTCAGAAAGTTCGAGATAGGAGTTCGTTGGATTGTTGGAATAAGTTACCCCTGGAAAGAAAACACATTTCTAACCAAAACAAATATGGACAGGTTGGCAAAAAAGAGGTGAGGTAGTTCTAGCAGGGAAAATCCATTTCATCGGGAAATCCACTGAGGCAGTAAAGGTGCGAAAGGAGGAAATAATTGAGAAGGTTGTAGAGTAGCTCCTTAATTTGCTTTATGTCAAATTCCACAGGATAGTTTAGCCTCCCATTGATCTGACATAATTACGCTTTATGCTAATTTAGTTAAACCCAGCAGAAGCATTGCAATCGTAAACACGGTGAAGAGAGAACATGGTTCATTCCAATTCAAATTATCTTCTACATATTATATGTAGCAAGAAATAGTTGTTCAGGCTTTCGAGTACACAATGGCAGCAAGAACTAGCAAGTACTGCAGCAACAAGGGCTTGATAAAACGCCATTTTCCTTTGCTAAATACAGAGACCAAATTTACTCGGGAGGAAATAAAGGCACCGCAGATTCCTGCAATGTGTGCTACAGACTTTTTCTTCCACTGTTTGTTTTAAGCTTGATAACCATGAAGGAATTTCTTTTCATCTCTCATAGTCTACTTGAAAGTTTGGCTCATTCTATTGAATATACTAGGCAGTGTTTTGAACTGTGCGTGCTATCATTCAGCCTTAGCAACAGAGATGCCTGATTCTTTAGTTAATTGTAGAAGATACAACTCTTGTTGTATATGTGAGCAAACTTTGTTATATGTTATGACAATATTGCCATTATATAGCTTACCATCTCAATAAAGGTTGTGATATTCTATGTTCCACTTGTCTATGGTTTATGATGCTATGATATGCTATCTTGATTGTTTTGTACTTCTTTTTTTTCTATAGCTTTAATTCTTTTTGTTATTGCTATTTGCTTGGGATTTGGCACATGACATGACAAAAATGTTTAAGGAGGAAAAGTTTCATGTACTTTTAGTACATAGTACTTTTCAAGGCAATATAGTATCCAATGTAAGCTTTGTAGCCTCAAAAGAAGATACCAGCCTTAATAACAAGGCAGTTTTCTTTTTAGGCCCACCAAAGTAATTAATAAGGATAATAGGCCAATAAGGGTCTAATGTACATTTAATAAGGCTTAACAAGGGCTAACGATTTCTCAAGATAGTTATGTTTAATTAAGTTAAAGGCCTTGCCTATAAGTAGACAAGAGATATTAATTATGGAATCTTTTGACTCATTTGCAAGTGAAAGCTCCTAGCTTTCTCTTGCGAATGTGAGACTTGGGATTTTCCATTGCCAGGTCTCATGTGCCTTATTTACATGAATCTATGCTCTATTCCTTGCTATGTACTCATTCTTTCATTCTTAATGTAATTTCCATGGAGATCTCCTTGTTTCTAGCTTTCTTTGGATATGCTATCTTGAATGTTTTGTAGTTTTTCTTGCTCTTAGCTTTGCTTTCATTGTAATTGAATGTTTTGTAGTTTTTCTTGCTCTTAGCTTTGCTTTCATTGTAATGGCTATTTGCTTGGATTTGGCACATGACATCCTCCCTAACCTATGCTGGACATAGGTCAAGGAGAAACAAGTTTCAACAAAGCAAAACAAGTAGCTAATTTCTACAAAGCTCAGAGGAAGAAGCTATGTCTGGCATAGACTCTTCACCATATTATGCTAGACATGGGCGTATAAATTATGAATGTTCGAATTGAAAAGAGAAAAACAACCTATTACACGAATAACTCATGGAGGGAGCTAGGTCCAACATAGCCTTTTCAAAGAGCATGAGGAGCCTAGGTCATAGAGACATAAATGGTAGGGCTATGCTAAGCATGTGATCACCAATAAAAAGTATAAAAAATAACATTTACAAAATAACAGAAATTAAAAACATTGCTTATCTCATAATTATCTTTGAGACCTCGATGTTGTTAAGCTATGCTAAGCATGGAAGCAATCTCCACGATATGCTAAGATTAATTAACGACTGAAAATGAGAGAGCCAAACAACATAGTTTGAGAAAATGAGAAATCAAATTTCGTGTGTCTAGGCTGACAAAGGTGTTGGATTATTCTCCTTCTTACTAATCGACTAATCGGTTTTAATCTTCATCCATTGTTTATCCAGTTCTGCGGATTTTTTGTGTTTTTATACAGTCTGCAGAAATACACAGAGTTGGAAAGAGTGTCGCATTTTTCGCCTGTCAGGAATCCCTTGTAAAATGCAGTGTCACCTTTTTCGCATTATTCACCTGACAGAAATCTCGTGTAAATATGCAGTGTCGCATTTTTTACATTTTTCTAAGTGCCTCAAATGTTAAGGAAATGACTCTGGCAATGTGTGGGGCAATTCTAAATGAGATTTAAGGGCACTGTTGGGTTTTTCACATTTTTCGCAAAATCCTGACACTGTCGCATTTTTGTGACAGTGTTGCCTGTAGCTGTTTTAGTTCATTTCTGCAGAGCTACAGTTTTGGTTCATTTATGCAGACAAAATGTTTACGGCCAATTTCACCGCTTATCAACAATCAATGACAAGGAACCAAATGGATGTCAGCGGATCACCAGCCAACTGGCGATCGCAATTGACGACCTAATTTCTTAGTATAAATAGCTGTTTATATTCATACAGTTTAATCATAAAAAAAAATCATCAGAAGAAGCATTTGAATAGTTAGCTCTCTCTCTCTCAAGCCTACGAGCTTGAACACTCTTGAGCATTATAGCTCACTTCTTAGAGTTGTTTTAGAAATTGCTATTGCGCTAATGCTTATCAACATAGCTACCTATTATCAAACTTATTCTCAGTTACTCAGAGACAACTTAGAGTGCGCGGTTTCTATACGCTATTGTCTTGCACTCATTAGCATCTGATTTTGTTTTTCTGAATCAATACTATCTTCTTATTGCGTTCAGTATATGTCAGAATGCATGCATCTCTGTATTGCTTTTGTAACTGAGTTAATAGCCCCATTTCTAGCACCATATGCAAGAAATCAACAACTATTTGTATCTTAATAGATTTATCTGTCTCCTATAAATCTGGAGATATAGATTGAACTTTGTACACAAGCACTTATAGACTACAATATGAAAGGTAAGCAAATTCCTCATAAGTAAGCAATTACTTATGAAAATGCCTGTGAGATCCACACAATCTCAAGTATGTGCTGGAGTAAAGAAATTTAGAGTTCAATCAACAGATCCAAATCCTTGACTCACCAAATTGATCAAGAATTACTCATTATCTTAACAATCCTCACATTTTCTTATAATCTTCTAATGACCTTTAAGTATCTATTTATGATCCATCAATCATAAACATTTAGAACCTTATGATTCGTCAATCATAATTACAGGATTCCAAAATCATACTTAATCATTAAAAAATATTGGGATATATGCACAACATACAACCTAGAAAATATAAGAATCATTCTGAAATCTTTTCTACAAGGAAAATCAGTGGATTCCAAGAATATTCTTCCAATCCGATTCTTAACCAGATTATGAGGTCCAAATTCTATAATCAACCAAGTATTAAAGACCAATTTATACACATGCCTTTAACAAGATAAACTTTATACAATCACCTAGAACAATATCTAGAGATTACAAAGTTCTGCTGAATTCCAATTAAATTCAGTTTACCATTGCTGGAACCATTAGGATGTTGAGCTCACATGGATAATATCACTAATGAATCAAGTTTATTTCTCAACTGAGAAATACTCATCCAAGAATTTAGTATCCTATGCACACAATTCCTTGATGAATCCGAATGACTCATAAATTATGTGTCTTACAAGCAATACACACAAAACAAATAGTTTTCGGTAAATGCTCTTCACATTGTCCGTTTTACCAATTAAATGGACTACTCAAGTTAATTGCTCATGATTTAGAAATTTTAAATGTCTAGGTGCAGATCTTAATTGTACCATACAACACCACATTCAGATCCATATCCAAATCACTTTTAAGTTAACCTATAGATCTATCAAAACACATCTTTTAACTTTGCAAGCAATTGTCGAACACAATACTTGATCATATGTCTATGTTCAACAACTAGGTTAAGTCCACCAGATAACCTTAGTAACCAGGAATACATAGTAGATCCAAACAAGATTACTCATGCACATATGAGAAAAATCTTACTATGACCCAATACATAAACACATATGTCCTTATTTGGCAGATTTCTCCAAAATCCGCATATGTTACTCACATATCTCACTGAGAGTCTTGTAGCTCAGCTACTGAAGAACTCTATTTCTCATGAGTAAATAACATATCTGGAAAATCTCTTAAGTGAATAATTCCACATCACAGATTTTCCAACCATCATACTTTTACCAACAAAATTCCTTCAACCAATCAACCTACAATAGATCTTAGTGCACAAACCAAGATTAGGCGGACTTACATAGACATCTTTGGACATAAGGTTAAGATTAAAGCTTTATTCCTCTGGTCCAATCCATAACTAAATGGTACTTGGCAGCAAATCAGTGAACCTTAATTTAATATTTACCTCTACTTCCCATATTCATAAATATCTCACAGCTCCCCAAAACTACTCTAGTTCTAGATTATTCAAAACAATCACTAGAGATTTCCTCTATTCCATTAGATAGTTCCACCATTGCACACACACTGGATTCCATAAAAGAAATCTATGCAACTGGTTGATCCCATGAAAGTCTTATTCCTATCATTTTCTTCTCCCCCTTTTAAAAGAAATTCCATAGTTTTGATTAAAAAGTTCTCAGGAGACAACGTATAAGATATCAAAGATTCGAACAAATCAGTAATGAGTATCCATTACTATTACAAACCGGACTTTTTCCTCAAAATCATAAAATATCTTATCCCGAGTGATAGAAACATTACTCTCAATAATCTACTATCAAATAGAGATAAACAATTGGACTCAGGAAGTCTAAATTCCACTTAATAAATTGAAAACATCAATCGATTCTAAGCTATATTCACAAACTGAAATGGAAGTATGAATTCATATAACTTTAACAGTCTTTCAGAACATTGGAAGGAATTATATGAATCTCAATCCAATTGTCTTGTATTAAAGAAATTTCTAAAAAGTAGAGATTTAAATTAAAAGAGAAATAGCTTCTAAGGATTTCCAATTTGGAATACATGAGATACCATTGAGGGATCCGGATCTATATCTCATAACCTCTCCAAATACCCTAAACATGTTTAACCAATTATTTTAACAGTTAGCATTACAAATAATATAAATACTAACCATTGGTCTACAGATCATTCTCACACAAGAATTCCCCTTTGAAATCACGAATGTCCCATACCATCAGATCTCTCTCCAAGAAAGTTCTTTGCCTTTAGATCCTATAGTCAGAAAATCAAAATGATTATTTGACTATCCTATATCCAACATAGGATCCAATCATCAACCATTTCCAAAAAAAAATCTCGGGCCATTGAATTTTCTATTTTCTTAAGTTTTTTTTTTTTTTTTTCTGTAGATACAATATCATCTAAGAATACCATCAAGGCATTGACCCCGATATGGACGAGACATCTCGTCACTTTTGGAATGTTTCCCTCATCAAAAATGACATCTCTACCAATAATCACCTTATTACTCGTAGGAATGTAAACCTTGTAGGCTTTACTCACCTCACTATATCCAACAAAAGTACCTTTCCTTGAAGATGGATCCTCCTTTGTCCTATTCATCAAGAGTTATATTTACATAGCAAGTGCATACAAAAGTTCTAAAAAATTTGACACTCTGCCTCCTCTTCAATAGCATCTCAAAAGACGTCCTTTGATCACTAGATGACTCTTGAGATATGTCCAATATACCTCCAAAACCAAGGTGATTCTGTTAACATAGACTTTTCTCAAGTCAACTTATTTTCTGAATCAATGTTCTCGAAACAATACATATGAACTCAACAACAATTCATTAATTTGAATCACATGTAAACAAATCCTACAACGCAGTAAGAACTTTTATTTTGGATAAAACATTTCACTCAATAATTGGAATGAAATGACTTGTGCACAAATTGATACAATTGTTGATCTTGATAAAGACTTTGGTCACATGGATTAAAGTGAAAATAAATGTTGGATTTACTCCTCCTACTCTCCTAAATCCCAATTTTAATCTGCCTCCATTCCTGCTGCATATTTTTCTAACGTTGTCACGCAGGCTGCATTTTTACTCGCAAATTCGCACAGACGAAGAAAAAGCGAATGAATCGTGACACTGTGTTCTTACACAGGTCATGGTGACAGGCGAAAAGGGGACACTACCTTACTGAATGCCAAAGGTGCCCTAACAGATAAGGCACTCTGTAAATCTTATCCTAAGGCCATTCGTAAGAGTGATGCACTTTTGCGTCATCACCAACATTCACTTCAGTACTGGCTGACGTTTCACCCTTTTCACCTTCACCCACCATGCAGTTGCGTTAACAGATTGGACAACGATTGCAGCCACCCACGATCTCCTACAGACAGCACATCCACTCTGTACTTTTGCATCTGCACACCTGTAATATTACGTATATATATTGGATACCATCTGCGTAATCGATGAAGATGATGATCAGATGATCAAGTGAGTTAAGAAGAGACTAAGAGAAGAGGTTTCATTCCTCATTACAAACAAAAATAAGCTTCATAGGGCACGCGGTTTCGTCCGCTATTGTATTGTGCTCTGCCACATTATTAACTTGTATACATGATATACTTAATCTGATACAGCTCTTTGTTCTACATTCAGATCTGTGTTAATATTGCTATGCTTGTTCTTCATTTTGTCTGATCTTTCTAGCTGTTCTTTCTGGTAATAGACAATCAATTTCTAGTCTTGTCTTTCATGAACAATTCACGACTAATTATCAGTCGAGCACAGTCTAGCTCTTCGCGAATAATTCGCGACAGATAATTTGTCTTGCAATTCGCGACAAATTATTCATCTAGTGCTTCATCCATTTAAATGTTTGGCTACATAATCTAGAATGTCACTAAAGTTCTGCTCATTCTGATAGGCATAGTCATGCTTAGGGAGAGAGTCTTTTAACTCATTCTGCTGCGCACGAACATTTTTTGTTCGAGTTTGCTTCTTATTTGCTTCTTGTTCGAGTTCGTTTCTCGTTCGTGTTCATCACTTATTCTTCCTCCCTCTCTCCCAACAAAATTTTCTATATAGATTTGTTTGCTATATGTGGTTCAAATGGTTATAACGTATTAAAAAACAACCCAAGCAATTCCAAAAAATACTAGTATTTGAAAAGATATCACTACATATAAATATAATAAGAAAGTTGAATGTCAACAAGGTTAAACTATCTTTTCATTTATCATTACATGACCTCCAAATTAGAGTATTAGAGTCACCAACATATGAAACATCTATATATATATACATCATGTTACAAGTGTGTAGATGAAAAAAGTACAGGGTGCATGTGCCGTCTGTAAGAGATCGTGGGTGGCTGCAATCGTTGTCCAGTCTGTTAGCGCAGCTACGTGGGTGAGCATGAAGAGGGCATGACATCAACCTTTGCTTTTTGTCCTTTCATCGTCTGTGAGAATTTGCATGTTAATATGCTGACTGCGTGACAACGCGAGTACATATGCAGCGTGAATGGAGGCAGATTAAGAATGGGATTTGGTAGAGTAGAGGAAACAAATCCAACACCCCTGCTTAATCTGGATCCGTGAACGCCTTGATCTTTAGACTAAGCAATGCACAAAATTTGTTGTGCGCATTAGCATTGAGTGCTTTCATGAATATGTCTGCAACCATGTCCTGTGTTCTGCAGTACATTAAGCTTACTTCCTTGTCGAGAACCTTGCCCCTGATGTAGCGATATCTGATTTCAATGTGCTTACTCCTAGAGTGAAATCTAGGGTTGGCCGATAAGGCAATAGCACTTTGATTATCACAAAATAAAATTATAGGGCTATATTAATTCAGATTAAGGTCTGACAACAAATTTCTCAACCAAAATGCTTCCTTCATACATTGAGAAGCAGCAATGTATTCTGCTTCTGTAGAAGAAAGTGCGACAGAAGTTTGCTTACGATTGTTCCATGAGATAGGACCGCCGTTGAAGAAGAATGTAAATCCAAATCTGGATTTACGATTGTCTACATCTCCTCCCCAGCTTGCATCAGAATAACCACTGAGCTGATGGAGATTGTCGTTGCTGACATCTCCATAGCAAATGCACTGGTCCATGGTAGCTCGAATATATCTCATGACTCGTATGAGAGCCTTCCAATGGGTAATGCCAAGATTAGCCATGTATTGGCTGAGTGAGAAAAAGAGATATTTGGTCTTTATAGACCATTGCATACATGAGAGATCCTAGTATCGATCGATAAGGGTATTCTCTCATTTGCTCCACTTCCTGCTTGGTCTGGGGACATTGGTCCTTTGACAGATGCAGGCCTGGATCCATTGGTGAGTGAGCTAAATTACAATTCATCAAATTGTATCTGTTAAGAACATTGTTAAGATACATTTGTTGAGTGATGTAAATTAGTTGATTTACTTTATCTCTGTGGATTTGAATTTCCAAACAGAAGTGAGCTTTGCCCAGATCAGTCATGTCGAACTCTAAAAACAACATCTGTTTCAAATCCTTGACCATATTGGTATTGTTGCTGAAGAGCAAGGTATCATCCACGTATAAGGTGATGATAATGAAAGATTGTTGTACTGACTTGGAATAGGCGTTGCAATCAGCAGTGCTTGGTTTGAATCCTTGTTCAATGAGGAATGTGTTGATCCTATGGAACCAAGCCCTGGTAGACTGTTTCAAGCCGTACAGTGCTTTGTGGAGTTTACAGACATGATTCTTCGTCCCTTCCAGAATGTATCCTTCGGGCTAGATCATGTAGATATCTTCTCGTATAACTCCATTCAGATAGCCTGTTTGTACATCGAGTTGATGCACTTCGAGATCAGCAGCTGCAACATAAGACAAGAGCATTTGGATCGACGAATGTTTGACGACGGAACTAAAAGTCTCACTGTAGTCGACATTCGGGATCTGGGTAAATCCTCGTGCTACCAGTCTTGCCTTCCTTAGATCAATTGCTCCGTTGGCATTGTATTTGATCTTAAAGATCCATTTGCAATCAATGATATTGCAGCCAACAGGAGCTTTGACTAATGACCATGTCTGGTTCCTAATTAGAGAGGAATACGCTCTGTCCATAGCTTCTCTCCAGAGATCAGAGTCTGGTTGGCTAAGTGCCTCTTTGACTGTCGTCAATTCTCGCATCAAGAGACAAGCAGACTCCGGAGTATACCTTGTGGGCTGTGTGTGCACTCGGCTTGATCTTCTGGGAAGATTCGACTGATAAACCGCTCCTGGGATTTGTTGTAGGATAGCAGCAACATCTTCATCTGATTTGTTGTCTCGAAGTGAGTCGACAATAGACACGCCTAAGCCAGAAACTCGGACTGTCGTGTCAATGGCAGGTGATGGAGGTTCTTCTTGAGCAATGTCCTTGCCTTTTGAGGTCGACGAACTGATCCTCGATAAAGGCTGTATCCCGGCTATACAAGATTTGCAGGGTATCAGGACCATACAGCTTATAAGTGTTAGAATTTACCAATTTTCACATGGTTTTTTATGAATATTAGACATCTATGTGGATCCACACGTGTGAGAACCTGTCCACACATGTGAAATGACACTTGTAATATTCAGATCCATTTTGATTAGCTTTCATTTGAGTCTAATGTGACATCTCCTAAATTATAGGAGTTAGGTCCTAGATTATAGGAATCTAGAAGGTCGACACAAACCACAAATATATGATGTGGCAAACTTGATAGATCTTATCCAAAGTGGATATGGATGAGTACAATGAGCTGTCCCACACGTGTTGGATGCAGCTTAGAGAGAGATTATGGTGAATTTGTACTTGATCCATGATGGATCCATTATTGAGCTAATGATGAGAAATCTTGGTTTGTGAAGCTATCATTGTGTTTTGACTCTCTTAAGCACTTTTCTTTTGAATGAATGCTTTGTAAATGATAAGTAAACTATTTCTCTGTTATCAGGCCGTACAGTAGCTGTACTTCACACATGTGAAGCCGTGGATCATCTTTTTTTATTGTTCTTGCTTGGAAACACAAAGATTGTCAAGTAGAAGCTAGATTTGGAAGCTAGTCTTGATATAGATCAAGATCCCAAGCTACCAATCACTCTTTGTGATCATTTGTAGATCAATTTCAGTCCATAAACTTTGAAATTTGACATGGTATCAGAGCCAAGTCAAAGAGCTTAGTTGATATTCCAAGATTCTTCATTTTGGTGAAAGCATTGGTGCTAGAGTCACTTTGAAGGAGGGCGACATTTTCTAATAGTTTACTTGTGATGTTGAGGTTCAGATTAGTGTATAAAGTTCAAAATTACTTCTCACACGTGTGAGAGGCTGCTAGAGTTGTACTTTCACCAAAACTTTGTGTTTTTTCAATATTTGAGATTCAAACAAGTTCTGTAGAGTGAAACCAGTGATGTGCTTATGAAAAACCATTCTTTCCATTATAGATTTGATGAGTGAATGGTGTTAGAATCTTATTAGACCTTCAAATCCTTGCGAGAGAGTTTGAGGATTATGTTTTTAGTTCAAGAGTGAAACTAAAACCAATTCTAAACATCATAAGAAGGCATTGGCACTTCCAAAAATCAAATCCAAGGTTCTAATTGAATAGATTGTGTAGAATACACTTTCCCAAATCTTTTTGAGTTCAAGATCATTATAGATCTTGCTTCTTAAGTCTAGTGAGATTCAAGAAAGTAGCATTTTAGCTAAATTTTGAGAAAGAAAGAAGGAAGAGCCTTTGAATAGTACATTTGTTGTACTTGTTACTAGTTAGAATGGGTTCAATTGGAGCCTATCTTCTTGAGGCTAGTGAAAGGCTAAATTCTAATAATTATTCAACTTGGAAAGTAATAATGGAGTCACTACTAGTGCTCCAAGATATGTTTGATCTTGTCAGAGGAGAGGAAGAAGAACCTCAAGGAGGTCAAGATCAAGTGAGGTACAAAAAGAGAGCTAGACTAGCATTACATTGCTTGAAAATGAATGTTAGTAATGAACTTCTAAAGGAAGTAGCATCTTGTACCTCGGCCAAGGAGGCATGGAACTACCTCAAAGGAATTTATGAATCCAAAAATACTTCTAGAGTGCTTATGATTAGAAATAAAGTTCTTCAAAGCATTAGAGGGAGTGATGAGAGTGCTCAAGAGTATGTCTTGAGAATTAAATCTCTCAACAAAGAACTTTCCATCATTAGTGAGGGTATTCATGATGATGGACTTGTTCAAATCATTTTGAATGGTCTTGGAGATGAGTTCTCCAATCTTGTACAAAGCTTTGCTATTCAAGATGCACTACCTTCCATAGACAAGCTTCATAGTGTGCTTGTAGCCAAGGAGAGTAGGATCCTTCATGTCAAGCAAAGGATTGGATCCTTAAAGTTGCATGATGGTGATGAGAAGGCTAACTTCTCAAGCAAGGGAAAGGCAAAGTCAAAGAAGAAGATCCAACACAAGGAGACCAAGAATGATGATCAACCATCAAGCTCCAAAGGTGGAAAGAAGAACAAAGCCAAACTCAAGTGCTTCTTTTGTGGAAAGAAGGGGCACTTTGCATCCAAGTATTTCAAAAAGAAGAATGCACAAGGAGAGAGCAAACAAGGAAACCTCACTCTTGAGGAAGATGAGGATGAAGTGGATTCATCCTTGATGGCTTCTACATCGACATCAAAGAGCTACTCCAAAGACACATGGTGGATTGATAGTGGGGCTAGTTCCCACATGACATTCCAAAAGGATTTTTTCTCAACTCTTGTACCTTTTGTAGGTTGTAAAAGGTCTATTCTAACAGCAAGCGATCAAGAATGTAGAATAGATGGAGTGGGAACTATTCCCTTAAGTCTTGGATCCTCTAAAAGAGTAGATCTTGATAATGTATTCTATGTTCCTACACTCACTAAGAATTTGTTAAGTGTAGGGTAATTGATGGATGATGGCTTAGATGTCCATTTTAAGCGAGTTTGCTCCATAATGATGAATAATACTTGCATTGTAAAGGGATTCAATCAAGGAAGGCTTTTTAAGCTAGATGCTAATGTTTTTCTTGGAAGTGTGAACATGGTGAAGGAGGAGCTCAATCAAATGGAGCTTTGGCATAAGAGGTTGGGCCACCCCAACTTCAAATCTATGGAGATGCTATGCACCAAGGATCTTGCTCTTAGCCTTCCAAAGACACTCTCAAAGTGTGGAAAAAGTTGTGAAGCTTGTAGCCTCTCAAAGGCACACAAGCTACCTTTTGATATCTCTTCCGCTAGATCTACAAAAGCATTAGATCTTATTCATAGTGATGTGCACTCTTTTTCTCAAGAATTTAATAGAGGTGCATCTATGTATGTATCTTTTATTGATGATTACTCTAGATACACTTGGATTGAACTTTTGGATTCCAAAAGTAAAGTGTTTGAAGCTTTTGTTAAGTTCAAAACTCTAGTTGAAAATCAACTTGATGCTAGAATTAAAGTATTGAGGAGTGACAATGGTGGAGAGTATATCTCCACCAAGATGATAGAGTTTTGTAAATCCAATGGCATTAAGAGAGAACTTACATGTACTTATAGTCCTCAACAAAATGGAATAGCCGAGAGGATGAATAGAACACTATGTGAGTGTGCTAAGACTTTAAGGTTAGATGCATCTCTACCTAAGTCCTTTTGGGGAGATGCTATTATTTGTGCAACTTATTTGTGTAATAGATTGCCATGTAAGCCCATTGGAGGCATAACATCTTATGAGGCTCTATTTTGTAAGAAGCCGAATCTTAAAGATCTAAGAATTTTCGGATCTACTTGCTATGTTTTTCAAGCATTAGATACAAGAAAAAAGGATGATCCTACTTCTATTAAAGGGATCTTTGTTGGTTATGCTGAAAATAGCAAAGGATATAGAGTCTATAATCCTATCACTAAGAAGATTTTAGTGAGTAGAGATGTTACTTTTGATGAAGGTAACTACTTCAAGTTGAATGAGAAAGCTTCTAATCCATCTTATGTCAAGGATCTTGTAAGGTTTGAGGAGGAGCCTACATGTGATCAAGATCTTGAAGATCCATCTCAAGATCCGAGGACTCCAAGGAGATCTACAAGAAGGAAGGTCGAGCCCTCAAGGCTCACCTATGTTGACAAAGGTGAACAAAGGGAAGATCTACATTCACTTACCTCTTACACTTTCTAACTTCTATGTTTGATGAGCCAAGTTGCTTTGAAGAAGCTATGGAGTCACAAGAATGGAGGGATGCCATGCAAAAGGAGTATGATGCTCTTATGGAGAATCATACATGGAAGCTTGTGAATCTTCCTCAAGGAAGAAAGCCACTTGAGTGCAAATGGATCTATAGATTGAAGTACAATCAAGATGGGAGCATCAACAAACACAAGGCAAGGCTAGTGGCAAAGGGGTTCTTGCAAACCAAGGGAGCAGATTTTGATGAAACTTTTGCTCCTGTTGCTAAGTTAGTTTCCATAAGGTTGATTATTTCTCTTGCAACTACTTTCAATTGGCCTCTATTTCAACTTGATGTGACAAATTCTTTTCTCAATGGATATTTGGAAGAGGAGATTTTCATGAGGCAACCCAAGGGCTTCATCAAAGAAGATCAAGAGGAAAAAGTGTGTTTGTTGCTAAGAAGCCTTTATGGGCTTAAGCAAGCACCTAGAGCTTGGTACTCTAGGTTGAATACCTTCTTAAACTCTATTAAGTTTGTTGTAAGTGCTTATGATCCTTCTTTGTACTTAAGATTTAATGATGATAAAATCATCATTCTCATTTTGTATGTTGATGACATTATCCTTAGTGGAAATGATCTTGATGGTATACAAGAAGTGAAAGTAGCATTGTTTAAGGAGTTTAAGATGGTAGATCTTGGTAATCTTCATTTCATATTAGGAATAGAAGTTTCAAGAGGCAAGGATTTGAGTTTTATTTGTCAATCCAAATATGCTTCTTCTATCTTAGAAAAGTTTGAAATGAAAGATTGTAAAGGAGTAGAAACTCCTATGGAGCAAAATGTAAACGTTTCCAATAGTGATGATGAAGCATCCTTTGAGGACATCACACTATATAGGAGACTTGTAGGCTCCTTGATCTATCTTACTATAACTAGACCTGATCTAAGCTATAGTGTAGGCAAACTAAGCCAATCTATGCAAAATCTATTAGCCTATCATTGGAAAAATGCAAAAAGGGTGTTGAGGTACATCTCGACCACCAAGTTGGCATTTTATATGATGGATCTAATCTAATCTTAAGGGCATATTCGGATGCTGATTTTGTAGGTGATAAGGTGGATAGGAGTTCCACAAGTGCTTTTGTTACCTTTCTTTGCAATGTCATAGTGTCTTGGCTTTCCAAAAAGCAAGATACTATCTCTCTATCTTCAACCGAATCGGAATACAAGGCACTAACGTCCACAACAAAGGAGATTCTATGGTTGAAGAGGCTTTTGGTGGAGTTATAAGTCATGGAGGCCGAGGAGCATTCATCACTCCTTACAGTCCTCAGTCTAACGGCTTAGCTGAGAGGAAGAACCGTACTCTGGTTGAATCTGCCAAATGTATGTTATCGCATGCATCGTTGCCCAAGAGATTTTGGACTGAAGCTGTCTCCACTGTAGCTTACGTCCAGAACAGATATTCGACCAAGGCCCTCTCGTACAAGACACCCCACGAGGTGTGGACAGGCTCTAAGCCTTCTTTGAAGAATCTAAGAGTGTTTGGGTGCATTGCCTACACGCAGATCCCAAAAGACACAAGGAAGAAATTGGACTTCCAAGGTCTCAAGGACATCCTGATCGGATATACTTCGTCTGACAGTACTTATTGTCAAATTTCAGAGTTTATGGACTGAAATTGGTCTACAAATGATCACAAAGAGTGATTGGTAGCTTGGGATCTTGATCTATATCAAGACTAGCTTCCAAATCTAGCTTCTACTTGACAATCTTTGTGTTTCCAAGCAAGAACAATAAAAAAAGATGATCCACGGCTTCACACGTGTGAAGTACAGCTACTGTACGACCTGATATAACAGAGAAATGGTTTACTTATCATTTACAAAGCATTCATTCAAAAGGAAAGTGCTTAAGAGAGTCAAAACAAATGATAGCTTCACAAACCAAGATTTCTCATCATTAGCTCAATAATGGATCCATCATGGATCAAGAACAAATTCACCATAATCTCTCTCTAAGCTGCATCCAACACATGTGGGACAGCCCATTGTACTTATTTATATCCACTTTGGATAAGATCTATCAAGTTTGCCACATCATATATTGGTGGTTTGTGTTGACCTTCTAGATTCCTACAATCTAGGACCTAACTCCTATAATCTAGGAGATGTCACATTAGACTCAAATGAAAGCTAATCAAAATGGATTTGAATATGCTCAATGCCTTGGCTTTGGAAGTACTCCTTAAACTCGATAGAGATATATTCTCCACCGGTGTCTGACTTGAGGGCCTTGATCGTCCTTCCAGTCACCTTCTCTGCACGCTCCTTGAAGATTCTAAAGCAGTTGAAGGCTTCTGATTTCTTCTTTATGAAATACACCATAGTCCTTCTAGAAAATTCATTAATAAAGGTTATAAAATACTTGTCATCCTTCAGTGAAGGATTTTTCATGGGGCCACAAATATCTGAATGTACAACATCTAACAACCCTCTAGCAACATGCCGATGGCTTGATTTGAATGGTTTCCTAGTTTATTTACCAACTAGACAGTCTTGACAGACAGGTAACTCAACTTTTTCGCGAGGATAGTCGAGATCAATAACAATAGATTGTCTAGACATTCGTTGTACAGCAACATGATTTAAATGACCAAGTCTATAATGCCAAAGTAAACCTTTATTTGAATGAATTGAAGTACTGAGAGCCTGACTAGAGGCAGAAAAGCAATGACTCAATTTGTACAAGTATCCATGCCTCTTTCCGAGTGCTAGAATACAATTTGGATGAATGGCAAGGTATATGTGACATCATTACAATACTGAATACCATTTCGGATATAGTGGAGATTAGAGAGTGATCATCAAGAGGTCAAGTATTGGACGATTTGAGTCCTGACTAAAGATGAGCAGATGAGAGTGTATGTAAATTAGCATCAGAAGCTTATTAGTGAGAGAGACGAAGTAGATGCCTTGTGCATTGATTCTTTATCGCTAGTAATAAGGTTTCATTCCTTTACAAATTGAATAAGCTTTGTAGGGCACGCGGTTTCGTCCACTATTGTCTTGTGCTCTACTACATTATTGACATGTATACTTGATATACTTAATTTGACACAGTTCATTGTTTAGTGTTCAGATCTGTGTTAATATTGCTATGCTTATTATTCATTATGTCTGATCTTTCTAGTTTTTCTTTTTGGTAATAGACGACTAACATTTAGTCTTGTCTTTCGCGAATCTTTCGCGACTAATTATCAGTCGAGTATAGTCTAGCTCTTTGCGAATCATTCGCGACACATAATTTGTCTTTCTATTCACGACAAATTATTTTTCTGGTGTTTCATTTATTATGTTTGGCTATGTAATCCAGAATGACCATGATTTTCATCACTAAAGTTCTATTCATTCTTATAGGCATAGTCATGCTTACTGAGAGAGTCGTATAGCTCGTTCCGCTGCGCACGAATATTTTCTGTTTGAGTTCATTTCTTGTTTGTGTTCTGTTTCTCGTTCGTGTTCGTCCTACCCCTTTGAGCTAATTTTTCGTTTCTAACACACGACACCTTTCTCAACTCCCGTTCATCTCTCTCTCTCCAACAATTTGGTCATTATGAATTCTTGTGCTTCCTTTTGGGATCCATGGCAGCTTTTCATTTGTCTGCATCGGGCATTGACAGTCTTCTGCCATGGTGGCAGGTTCGTCATGACTGATAAAAGCCTGATGGATGAATCGGTCAGGCTGCTGTCGTTGTCTCACAGATCTTCAAACTGCAGGTGCTTGATCAGACGATTCTCCTTGGTGAATGACTGGGACCGTAGTATTTTGCGGTTGAACGATCATGGGTCTAGGCCCATCGATGGTAAGTGGAGCCATTGGGACGAACTCCGTTGCTAGAACAATCGTAAGTCGTAGCCTATCGCTGGAAGGTGGAGCTGCTATGGCAGTCTCTTGTATTGGTTGCTTCTATTTGAAATTGTAATACTTGTCTTCAATGAAGACAACATCGCGACTGACTAAGATCTAGCCTGTAACCACATCATAAACATGATATCCCTTGTGTGAAGTTGAATAGCCGATGAAGATGCTTTTACAGCTTATGGGGTCCAGTTTCTTCCTCAAATCAGATGGCACTTGTGCATAACAGAGACATCTGAAAACACGCAGGTATTTCAAACTTGGTTTGTAACCGTAGTAGGCTTCAAACGGTGTCTTGGAATCAACCGCTTTAGTGCTAGAGTAATTTTGCAGATAGCAAGTCGTAGAGATAGCTTCTGTCCAAAAGGTTGGAGGCAAATGCGAATTTACTATCATGGATCGTGCAGCTTCCAACAGTGTGCGGTTCTTCCACTCTGCTACTCCGTTCTGTTGTGGAGTGTAGCTCGTAGTAAATTGGTGGTGCACGCCACATGAATATAGGTAGTCCTTCATCTCATTTGACAAGAACTCTCCCCCTGAATCAGACCGTAGGGCCTTGATCCTCTGACCAGTTTGATTCTCAACGTATTGCTTGAAGTCTCTGAAGCAACAAAATGCTTCTGACTTGTTCTTAATGAACATTACATTGGCAAATCAGGAGTAATCATCAATGAATGTGATAAAATACAGAACTTGACCTAATGAAGGTGCTCTCATAGGACCATACAAGTCCCTGTGTATCAGTGATAAGATGGACTTTGCCCTTTTGGCTTGTCCTCTGGGAAATCTCGTCCTAGGTTGTTTCCCTAGTAGAAAATTTTCACAGATAGTCTGATTAGCTGTGGTGACAACAATTATATTCATGTCCTTGACCATTTTATTGTGATGCATATACAAGATTGAATGCATGTTTTAATGACCTAATCTTGATGCCATAAATTTGCATCGGAACAACTCACAGGAAGTGCAACATCGTGACTCAGTATGTACAAGTTTCCTTTCATAGCTGGACATGGTAGAGTCTTCTTCTGATATAGGGAAACCTATTGCAGCCAGTTGGTTCATCAATTGTTTGAACTTGTTCAGGTGGTCGCTGACTGAGGTGCTTTCACTCATTCTGAGTGTTAGTACCTTATTTTTCAAGAAGAGACGAGTCAAGACATCTGAGGTCTCGCAGATGCTAGTGAGTGTATCCCATGCTTCTTTGGAAGTAGTGCAGTTGGATACATGAACAATTTGAGTGTCTTTAAGGTTCAGAGATACAATGGCAAGAGCCTTGCCATCCTTGGCTTCCCAAGCTGGGAGCTATTCGGGTTCTGTCGGTCTAGCTATAGAACCGTTGACGTATCCCCATAACTCCTTTTCAATTAGGATCATCCTCATTTTGAACTTCCACATGTGGAAGTCATCTCCGTTGAATTTATTGATCAAGCAGATTTCTGAGGTGCCTTCCATAGTGATCGAGATTATACACAAACAATTTAGAATAGCTTTTGAAAAAAGATCCTGGACTCTAGTAATCCATTGAACCAACATCCTGATACCACTTCTGTTGGTGTATGATGTGAAATGTTTGGTCTATGCGCGACTGCAGCGGAGCTGTGATAGAAGCAAACACGAGAGACGATTACGATGTAAAACGATGTCTCTATCAATAGTAAGAAAAACAATGAAGACTATGAACACAGTAATAACTACGATTTCAGGAACATGGATTGACTAGGGAACGAAATCAAAAGCTTGTTATCCTTTTGGGTTATCAAAGTAGGAGTCTGAGACTATCGTAATAGAAGGATTGCGAAGCATTAGGCGCCTTGGACAACCATGTGATCCTCTGTCTCTGATAACCATGTTTGTGTGCAAGAGAGTGAGAGAGACAATTGCGTTCAATCAAGAACGTAAGGCTTGAACATTAGCGAATCTGTATATGTAAAAGAGAATCGGAACACAATACAATAGCATTGATAAGCGCATGCTCCTAATTACAGACTCCAAACAATAGCTACAGTTCTAGATCTCTCTCTCTCTAAGGAGACCGTAATCTGGCAATGGCTTTGCGGTTCTGCCTGATTCGACTTTGCGTGTATTTTGCAGACTGATTCAAAGAGATAGAATTCTTGGGAGTAGAAGGAGGGCGAAGGGATGAGTAGGAGAAGATTAGAATTCCAATATCCGTGCCTCATTAATGAGTTTGGTTTCCCTCCATATAACAAACTATATCAACAATATGACTAGAATCAATGTATCTAACATTCAAATTTGAATGTGTCCAAACTCGACTTTCTACTTTTCCTCACCTTTCAAAAGTGGTAATTCAAATGCTTTTAGACTAATATAACTTTGAAAAAGTCAAACTCTAAGCCTAATATGAAAATTGGCCTCAATTGCCAAATAAACAAATATGACCAAAATATCAAACTAGTTGACAATTTCTCACTTTCCCTCTTCAACTAGTTTTCGCATAGACTTTAGAATACTCCAAATGAAGTCCTATGCTTTGTAAACAAGTCTTTTTCCAATGCTTTGGTGAAGATATCAGCTACACATTCCCTTGAAGAAACATGTTGAAGCTCCACCTTTTTTGCCATGACTTGCTCTCTCACAAAGTGATATGCCACCTCAATATGCTTGCTCTTAGCATAAAAGATAGGATTGCTTGTCAACTTTGGGGTTTAAAGGTTGTCACAAAAGATGATTATGCTCTCTCTTGAGCCATTTACTCGAGTATCAAATAGATGTCCTTCAAGATCGGCTAACTGGTGTGATCCATTGTTAAAAACTTCTATGACTTTGTAAGGTGTTGTAAAGCTACCTTTACAAGCTTAACTTCCGGCGCCACATTGCCAACATTGCCCCGGCACCATCAGCGCCACTATGACCAGAATCCAGCCGGCGCCAAGTTCCTATGGCTGAAAATCTTTGATTGGTTCTAGCGAATTCCAGAGAGTTCGGATGGATGTGCAATCACCTCACACGATCTAGGCATAATTAAAGGAAACCTGGGGATCAACAAATTCTAGAGAGAGAAAACATGCTTTACCATCTTTGATAGAGCACTTGGCATGAAGGGAGATGGCGAATTCCACCAATACTCTAGGGGAGTGCGGGTTGCGACTCAGGACAAGCTCTAACCAAATCTCAGCCTCCCTGTTAAGAATCGTGCGTTGCTCCGATACAACTGATGAGAATCGTGAGATCGGATGGAGTTCAGATGCATTCGCTTGGCACTGCCAGCTGAAACACTCCTACAATCCTCCAGAGGTACTGTATGCCCGTCTCTTCTGCATCTCGTGCAGGTTTTCTTGTCTACATCTTGTTGTTTCGGCCTCTCTTTGGTCTTTCAGTTGCTTTTGCTAGTCCCCTTTGATTCGACTCCCTCTTAGGCTTGAACTATTTTTTTTATTTTTCTATGTTGCCGTAGAGTGCCTAGTCAGAACCATCTTTGTGATCAAGATGTTGTCTGGCCTCGACTTCCTCTCGAATCTCGACAATCGCCTTTTCGAGGTTCATGGTAGGATCTTTCGCGAGCAGGGTTCATCTCATCTGGAAAGATCTGGATAAGGCTCTCAACAGATATGTGAGCTGCTCCTCAGCTGATACTGCATTCTCTGCTCCTGAGTTGTGTAGTGATAGAAACAGATCCTTCATCTTTCTCATGAAAGAGGTGAGGTCTTTCTCATCCCACTACAGATTCGTCAGCTGATCTTCCAGCATCATAATCTGACTTATTGATTTCATCTGAAATCTTGTGAGCAATGCATCCCACATCTCCTTATCTTTGGAGAGTGTAGCCAGGTCAAGTGTAAGGCTATCTTCGATGGAAGATGATAGCAAGGCTACTGCCTTGTCGTTTTTCTCCCTCCATTCACATAGCTCCTTGCCCATTGTCATAGGCATTTCTTCTGTGCCATCCACCCAGGGGAAGAGTCCTTCACCCTTGAGTATCAAAGATGTCTTAACTTTCAAGGCTAGAAAGTTAGATCCTGAAGAATTATTTATAGTGCAGATCTTGTCTTGCATGTTGCTGATTGAAGCCATTGCTTCTTGAAGTCTATTTTCTTGTCGTTTGGTTGATTGTCTAAATGTTTGGCCTCCTGGATTTGCTAGCTTCTCGGCTATGTCAAAATATGACAAGGCGGCTCTGATACCACTGTTAAGAATTGTGCGTTGCTCCGATACGACTGATGAGAATCATGAGAAGAAAATTCATGAAACATTCGCGACTCTCTTTTGAGATTCGGATGGAGTTTAGATGCGTTCACTGGGCACTGCCAGTTGAAACACTCCTACAATCCTCCAAAGAGTAGTCAGTTACTACTGATCTACGTCCATAAAATTAATACAGCATTTGACTTCATTTCAACCAAGATGCAGAATTCAAAGGGAACAAATCATCTATATTGATTTTCTCTGATTTCTTCAGGGCACTGCATGCGAATCCATGCAGTGCGTTGGTGTGAGAGAAGCACGGTTCTCTCACGAGTAGTAGTCTCGCTTCACTAGCAGACAATTGGATCTTCTGATCCTAGACAGAATTATCTTCTCGCACGCAGGCGGAGCTTCTGTCTGTGTTTGTCTTGATTGCTTACTAGCATCAGACTTTTTCAATGTCTCTTCTCTTAGTTACCCACTATGTATCCTGTTCTGATATATATCAAGTATTATCCAGTAAATACGGTCTCTCTATGTAAACCTAAGATTAGAGTGATTATGCATCTACAACTAATCAGAAAACTACAAGAGCGGCAGATTAGCCACAACCTAGGAAGTATCTGTTGATGTCATGCCATCAGGTCAGATCTCTGTACTTCTTGGTATTTGCGTGATCTCTGGGGGTACTCCTTGGAGCGTGAGAATAGAACGGGTTTCGTTTCCACCGTTGGTTTTGTTTACCTCGTTTGTCTTTCTCTCTTGCTTGGTCACAAAGGGATCTCGTTCATGGATTCTTCGTGTTCGCGAACCGTTCATGTTCATGAACCGTTCGTCTTCGTCTCCGTTGACTTTCGTGTTCGCAAAGATCTTCATGTTTCGTGTCTCCAATGGTTGAGTTTGCGAACATCTTCGTTAGGTGAAGGGCTGAAAGCTAGCAAGGATTTGTAATCAGAAACACTTTGTTTCTTCACTCCCTTGCTGGAATGTTATCCCGGCGCCCGCCTTGGCATGCCAACGCCTTGGAGACTAGGGTCGGTCACACATTTGAAATGTAACCTTCTCAGATGTATTATTAAAGTGGAATTTTTCTCAAACTGACTCTGATTACCTTCTAGGTTTCAGTGTTCGGTAAAAGTGCCAGTTCCAAGGCCGCTTCAAACTTTTTGATCTAGCACATAGCTGAGGGCCGTATCTCGGGACACCAGCGGTATGCCATCGAGACCATTCGGTCCAGGAACTGGTTGTCTTCATATCTATCGCGGCTTGTGGTTTTGAGTGTTCCTTGCATGAAACCAGACGATGAAGCAATGCACAACATGTTTGAATCTTACTTTGAAACAAATGAGAATGATGATATGCATGCATCTTCTAATGAAAACGGAGATCACAAAACATGGATCTTGAATGGATCCAAACTCCCAAAATACTTGGCTAAGATCTTTGCACAACAAGCTACAAAAGCTAGAAATGGCAAAGCATCCTAATGCTACCTTTGATACACATGAACTTGACAAAGCATTCAAGAGACAAAAGAAACTAATAAAAGGTACTGATGGTAGCCAAAAACAACAACATACCAGACCTACAACAGCAGCCTACCACTTTTGGAATCCTCTTAAGATCATACACAAAAGCTTGAAGATAATACACAAAGCAATGCTCTCAATGGAGGAAGAAACTGTGATAATGATCTATTGATCTCTCTCAACAATACAATAAGTTTCTCCAACCTGTTCTCCATGAATTTCAGCCTAATATAGGTGCGAGAGATGACTCTCTCTCCTCTCTCTAGAACTTAGGACCCAAATTTAGGACACCAGTAGCCTAAAATAGCCAATTTTGACGTATATGTCCAAATAACATGATTTTAGTGTCATTTCGAAGGTCTTGAAGTTTGAGACTTTTTCAACATGAAATATATACTAAAATAAAAGTATCTAGGCCTCTTTCACACGGGTGAAATGTTAGATCCAAAACTATGTATAGAAATTGCCAATTTAGGCCTCAAACTAGCTAGGAAATGTTGACAATTTTCACAGTTCCTGCTCCTTGTTTTTGGTCTGCCAAAACACATCCCAATGGTAGGACACAACAAATGATGTGGTTTTGCAACACCAATTGCACACACACTTGGTAGCCATAAAAAAGTCTCCCCCCCCCCCCCCCCCCCGTTCCAGCAAAGATACCAAGCATTTGGCCTATGGAGCAAAGTACAAACCTCAGTAAAGCAGAAGTTGATATGTTGACACGTGTAGGATTCCAATTAGAGACAATTTTGGTCATCAAAAGTGGACCCAATGAAACTGCCTGCAACAGAGCTCCCAACAACGAAGATAGTGGTAAATGCAATTCAACCTCTACAACAAATAAAGAGTTCAAACGGCATAAATATAGACCTGGGGTGTCTATTGTCACACGAGAGGGGAGAATAGAGAGAGCTTTGTTGTTGGGTGCATGCATAATTTCAGAAACAACAGTGTACAAAATGAAGCATGTAATTTTTAAAGTACATACTACGAATTCTATGGTTAGTGGGAATTGCTATGATGTACACATAGCCCATAAGCCCATGTGTACATTTCCAGATTTTCAGAAGCGATTCTCGAGTGGAAAGTCATACTTGGCCTGCAAACATTTGTATTACATATTTCTCAGGGTGTTGGATCTCGACCAGAATTCAAACATGTTCATCCACCAACCAATGCTTAATCACACAGAGCTTTTTTAGGCATTGTCAAGAAATAGAACTTACCCCTGACAGTTCATTATGAATGCCTTGATTGCAGTGCACATTACCTCACATGTCAAAGCATTCCAAAATTGCAGTTTGTACAAATTCTTTGATAAATGTTTTTCTTGAAGGGTCAAGTTGCAAGCCACAACAAGTCTAGATTTTATTTAACTTACGTATTTTATCATCGTCTTCTATGAACTTATATTTGTTAAGTTGCCATTAAACTTTCAACAATTTCTTCATGGCTGTGCATGCTATGAATCAGATGTTAGTACAGAGCACGTTAATTATGGTTTTGATTGAATTGGCAACCCAAAGCCCCAAATTTTTTGAATGCGGTATAGTTATCAATAGAAGTAGTACAGTTCAGTTAGTTGTTCCAACTATTCCCATTGCTCGTCATAAAATGTAAGTTTCTATTGTTCTTTGAATGATGCGGTTCTAAAAGTGAGTTGGGTTCTGATTGCAAACTAGTCGACGTGAAGTGAGGCTTGAAACACCATGAGTTGAGGCTCGTGTGATTTTGTTATGTTCGTCGGATAAGACAATACTGAAATCAACCAAATTGTTGAGTAGAGAGGGATGATCAATACCACGAGCTCCCACTTATTTATATATATAGCCACATTTGGCCATAATCAATGTGAGACACCAATCTTGGTTTTGGAAGCAATTTTGAGTGATTCTCTCCATTTGTCTACATTTGTTTTGATTGTTTTGAAGTTCTATCAATGTGTACTTGATTTTCAGGTTGGAGTCCGTACTCAGAAAGTGTTTCACATGTGTGAAACCAGAAAGTACACTTACCTTCAATTAATGATTGTTCTTGTTAGGATTTTGTGTCTAGAATTGATCTAGATTGATCTTAATCTGAAGTAGATTGATAGATCAAGTAATCTGACAACCAATCCCTCTTGAGGATCAGATTAGGATCCACTCTTGGTCCTTTTTGTACTTTTTGCACACACATTTATCGGAGATCTAGGCTAAAAACTGTATATCAGCATAAACGAACCATGGCCTCAGTAGCAAAATGCTTTCTACTATTGTAAGCAAACTCAAATAAAGGAACGTAATCTTCCCACTAAGATTGCATGCGAGACACATATGTTCTCAACATATCCTCCATAGTCTGATTAGTTTTCTCAGTCTGACCAT
Organism: Diphasiastrum complanatum; assembly: GCA_029204225.1. Lineage (NCBI taxonomy): Eukaryota > Viridiplantae > Streptophyta > Lycopodiopsida > Lycopodiales > Lycopodiaceae > Diphasiastrum > Diphasiastrum complanatum. The sequence continues at coordinate 29,438 of MU832780.1, forward strand.
CTGATTCAGGTTGATCAATAGAGCTAAAACTAAGGGAGGCTTACAGCTTATGGAATGTAGCTGGCCAAAAGTGACCTATAAATTTAGGATCTCTATCGCTAACTATATCACTTGGCAGTCCATAAAGCCTGAACAACTTCTCAACAAAGATTTGGGCTAAATCAGAAGCCTTTGCAATTGACTTGGTTGGTATAAAAGTAGCTAAGTTAACATGTCCACCACAACCCAAATAGAATTATTTTGGCGTTGGGTCCTTGGAGGTCCAACATGTTTAAAGAACTCACAATTAGATTATTTTGGATTAAGTTTTCCCCCCTTTGGAGAATATTCAAGACAATCCTGGTATGTATCAAATGCTCCTTAAGTGTTCTATTGTAGATGAGAATATCATCTAAGAATACAACTACACAAATCCCCTGGTATGGACGAAAAAGATCGTTTATCATTGGTTGAAAAGTAGTAGGTGCATTCGTCAAATGGATCTATATCCAAATGGAAAACTAGACTACTGGTTAAAGGCCTTGAACAAGTATATGGGATCAGTCTATTCGTGTGAGTGCTATTCTATGGTGAATGACTAACTCGTATATTGTTTCTTCGGTCATTATGTTTACACTAGATCCGAAATCTATAGGCACATTATCTAAAATGCAGCCATTGATTATTACCTGAATCTCGGGTTGACCTTCGTCACCATAGTTTACCAGTCCTACATTGACTAGCGACAACTTAGCTTTCCTTTTCTTTGTCCTTTGCAAAAATTGCCTAATCTCTTTCTTATAATACTGATTATCCTTTAATAATTGTTTAAAAGTTATATTTGGCATTCTAGAGGCAAAATCTTTCACTATGTCATATGAATGATGTCTAAGTGGCGATGGGTCTCTAGGTATCTCACTACTTATAAGTGGGTCTGAGAATGTTACTTTTTTTACTTTCTTCGTTTCTTCATCTAAGAGCTTCTTAGCTTTCAAACTAATATCAAACTCGTAGTATTTTTGGCAGACCTATCAAAGTCTAGCTCTTTGCTATTAGAAATTTCTATTGGTTGTTCTACAACTTTCGCTTTATCTGTTGTGTTTTTTGCAAATTTCGTTTTCTTGATTTTCTTCTTATCTCTAAAGGTTGAAACATTTTTACTACTTCTAGTAGTTACTTTATTTATCTCTACATCTAAATCAGGCCATTCTTGGTCTTGATTTTATAATTTTGACTCTACTTCTATCCTTTGGACTACCATGTCAGTGTTAGTTTTAGATGGCTGTAGCTCATCTTTTCTAGGCGAATTTACAAACCTCGGTTTAGACCGCAGCTATTGTGGCTAAGAACATTCAGCAGTGACATGACCTTCGCCTTTACAGATAGCATAGAGCGGCACATATCCTACTGACCTCCTGGGTTCAGGGCAATCAGGTGAATAGTGACCCGGGGCTCCGCAATTGTAACACGAACCTCTTACTTTGGGTGGATAAGTGGAATCTCTTGTCCCTCCTCTATGCAAAATGGTGTATTGTTGACCAGTACGTGGTTTTGTAATAGAATTCTTTTGGTTAGAAGGAGTTGCAGTATAAGCTACCTCCTCATGGTTATTGACTGGACAGAGGAATAATTTCTCTTCTAAATAGTTAGTCTGTAAACTGGGACAGTTAGTCTTAGAGTGACCTTCTTTCTCACAAGTACAGTACCTTGAACATAATTGGCAAACGCATCATCTTGAAATATTAAAAAAAACTTTCTGAGAAGCATCTTCGACATATTTCACATTCATAGATCTACACTCTTCTTTAGAATGTCCAGATGTGCCGCACTCTGTACACCAAAGTCCTGAGTTCGAAGAAGAAGCTTTCGGTCTCTTGTCTGCAAGTTCTGAAATCTGAACTTTCAGATCATTGAATTTCTTATTAAGATCAGCCATATTACTTTTCCAAAGCTTTTCAACTTTAGAGGCCGAAGACTTATCCTCATGGTTTTTACCATCTTCTTTTCGTTTGGACTTTGGTTTTTTTCTTCGATCGGTATCATTTGTTTCGTATTTCATGATCAACTAGAATCAGAATCAGAATTGGAAGAACTTGAACTAGATTTAGATTTAGATTCATCTTCACTACCACTGGAGTCATGCTTAGACTTTTGAGTTCGTCTGGTAGAAGGTCTTTTATGTGCTAACTTGGAAGTCTCATAATTCTCGGCACTCGCTATGACTGTTGATAAAGAAGATATATCTCCTCGTCTATAGTATTGATCAATTTTTATGGTAATCCAGCCAAAACCCACTCGATTTGCATTGCGACAGGGTACACACCCGTTAGTTTCCCTATCAAATTCTTTACTTTTTGTGTGTACCTTCGAAGCGATTCTTTTTTCTTCTTCTGGACATTGTTAAGTCGTCCAAGGAATCTGGATGAATAACCAATTTCTCTGAACTGGTTTAAAAATGCATCTTTCAGCAATAACTAGGTAGCTACATGTCCTGGTTCAACTTGGTTGTACCATATGCGTGCTTGCTTTCTCAAAAGACCAAGGAAGATTCGCAGCTTGTCAGCATCAGCACCTTCATTATTCGAGTTGGCAATTGACTTGAACTACGAAACGTAACTGTCAGCATCATCTGAAGATGTTCCTTTAAATTAATCATATTTGGACTTCGAGATTGAAGTAAAATGGGGACCATCGCCTTCCGTAATTGGTTCTGGTTCAGGTTCTGGCTTAGGCTCAGGCTCCGGATTAGAATCAAGATTAGGCTTTGTCTTTACAACTTCAAAACCTGATTCAGCTACAGCAGAAGCTTCAGGAAACGGATTTTCAGGATGGAAATTTAGGAAAGGTGATTCTCCTCTTTGCAAAAATTCATGAAGTCTTTTTAAAAATTCTTCACGAAGTCTCTGATATCTTTCTAGTTGAGCAGCTCTATCTGACATGCAATGGGGATGGAGATGGAATTGTCAGTTTGCATCAATTTTATGTGGCTATCCCTGGCAACGGTGCCAAAAATTGGTATATTTTGGTCTTGCAGTATCAATAGAAGCTTATGTTGTGGGGAGTTGACCTTGAAAGAAATAAGATATCTACCTATGGTAGGGCCTAGCTTAATTTATTTGGAAAGACTAGTCATGCTTTACCTTTCTTTATCAATAAAAAAATTTGCTAAACTTTTGCTATCGGGAGTTGACCTTGAGCGGCCATCAACTACTTGGACGTTTTAAAATAAAAATTCAATGTTTGAAAGGGAAATTGGCCATTAAGATCATTTCCAAGAAGAGCTTTCCAAATGAAAGTATATGCTCATCATGGCCACCAAACCAAGAGAATCCAACGTTGAAGACAACATGCAAATATTTTATAATGATTATGCACGTCATAGCTTGCAAGTAGAAGCTTTTCAAAGTCTAAAAAGTAGCAAGCTTACTTGCAAAGAGAGATTACTTCAAAATTTCATTATCAAATTAAAGATCTTTTGAGTGAGCTTTTGTCTTGACTTTATAGATTTTCATCTTCAATTTATTTGCTTCATGAGAATGATGCAATTGGACAAACAACGTGCCAAAATTTTACATGATCACAAACCACATGCTATATGAATTATTGATTCATTTTGGTGAGGTTAAGTTGACATCCAACATAATTCTTGCAAACAAGTTGAATTCCATGTCACCTTTGCACTCATCCTTTGTGGCATGTAGACAAAGTTTCTCTCTCCCCACTCCTTCCATTTGTCCACAACTAGTGAAATGGAAGAATCATTGATAATGCACATTTATCCTTGACAATGGGTAGAAGTAGTCTTCAATTAAAGAAAGCCAATGCAAGTAGGAGAAACATGTGAGAAAATAAATCTAGAACAAACAAATTTATTTAAGAAAAAAAAAAACTCAACATCTTGACAATGAGATTATGCAAATTTATTAGAAGCATAAATTATACATACTGCTATGTTCTTGAACCATGATTGGCTTGAGCTATACAAAGCATAACATGTAAATATGGAAAAACAACTTATGTTGCACATAGACTTTGTTGCATGACTCATGTACTTTTATGGGCTTTGCTAGTATTACAAAGAAAGCATGCTCAAAACATCTTTTAGCTATGCTCATGATAGACAAATATCATAATCTCATGGACACAAACACATAACAACATATAGGAAAGCAAAGATTGCAAAAAATGTAGGTAAATCACCATGCAAACAATCGGCACTAGACATCCCTATATATTGTTTCAGTTTCCAAGTTTTAGGATTGTGGCATGTTAGTTTCCTGATTGGCTAATCTAACTCAAGTGTAAACAAAAAGAAAATGTTTCGTTATCAAATTTAGAAACACCACACCCAGAATGTGTTTTTCATGGTATTTGTTGCGTGCATGTTGTAACAATGTGCACCGTTGAGTATAGTATAACGTATCGTGGGTTTTTCATTCTAAATTAGTAGCTTCTTTCATGGAAATATAAGTGGGCTGAGATCTGTGTAGTTCTCTGTTCATTTCTTTTTGCATTGTATTTTTTGTCCTGCTTAAAAAGGCTTCATAAGGTCCTTCGATTCTTTTGGTTTTACCTTATTCATGGCAATTCACCTTCTGATCATTAGAATGAAGCACATTTTTTATGTGGTCCATCAAACAATGAAACTAGCAAGTATATTCAACATGGCTTCTCCTGATTGCTTGAGCCTTTGGAGCCTAGTTATCAAAGTAAAAACTTCATGCTAGTCCACAACTTCCACACAAATATTGGACACAGGCAATTCAAACAATAGGGCATATCTTTCACGATTAAGACTTGGATGTTCGTGGTAAAATTATTTTTGCTTAAGTTTTGGTGGGTGTTGGAGCTCATTTTCAGACGAAATTGCATCCAAGTTCGTCAGAGGAAAAACAAAGTGAAGATATTCAAAGTTAAAAGATCAATCAATGTCGATCATTCTACCAAGAAACCACTCAAGATCAATTTTTATTAAAAAATATTCTATTTCAATCATTGAAGATATACAGAAATCACCTACTGAATATACATGATACTTTTTGTGATTAGACATGTCAAACCAGTTTATGCATGCATAGAAAAATGTATGGAAACACGTTTGCCTGATAAAAGATATACCAAATATCTACTTGCATGAACATGCATAGCAAATCTTCATTGCTTTTCTTGCTTTGGTGTAGGAAGACCTATTTTAAATGGCAATGAACAATGAGCACCACTTTCTTTTTCTTCAATGCAACGGTGATCTTGGAGAGCAAGATTATGGAACTTGGAATCCCGATCATTCTGCAATGTTAGAGTCAGAGCTTGGCTAGTATGCAACTAAAAGTAATGGCTAGATAACATTACTACGACAAATCCAGTTATGGAATGTCTATTCATGTGACGGTGCTCAGGGATAATAGATGTATGTCTCATCAGTCGAGGGGCTCTCATCATGATTTTCTCTTGTTTGCCTAAAATTTAGTGTGCTTGTAGCTAATTTATGTGTTGGGTTGTTAAACTGTAAATGAAGCCAATTAATTAATTCTTCTGCTTCTGAAGTGCTAGCTAGAGCCTGGTTAAAATGATCATAGTCCAACATTTGTTTGATTCACAATCAATGAGCAAACGATGCTAGTTCTGTACAAGAATGAAATGATCAAAGTTTCAGAACTCATACACTTGTTCATGACTAGGAGATTAACCAACTTCAAACATACAGCTTTGTTGTGAATTCTTCCACCTCATAGTCCTGTAGTAAAGTATAATGCAAAGAAACTCTTGCAATATGGTGATGTGACGTGTAAAGTACGTCCTTCTATGCTGCAAATGGCATGTAAGTTTAGTTAAACAAAAGAATCTTAATTGCTATGATAGCCATCATTCTGCATCTTGAAAACCATCAGAGTACACAATATAAATCATTCCAGAGTATCTACACAATATAAATCATTCCAGATAAGCTGGTTTCCCAGCAGTCAAATCTGATAGTGGAACTGGACAAAATTCGAGAAAGAATTTGTTGAATTAGCAGAAGCGAATGAATTAAATCAAAGAAAAAACCGGCGATTTGCACCACCTCTGTCACATTATGCGACACATATAATGGAAGCTATTGAATGCTTAGAGCAATAAATAACGATGCCACAACCAAGAGGCATTGATTCTATGACAAATTATTTCTAGTTCTGATACCTAGATCTGATTTACTGAAAAGATAGTCAAATGATGGGCCTCCTTCCCAGCTAAGAAGTGTTGTCCAGCTACAACATAACAAATTCTCAGGTACACGAAGAAAGAAGAGTACCTCCATTGTTGCCCTAGAAATGAGGGCTTGAACAAGTTATTTTCAAATTTCATAAACAGGGTGGATTCCAAATCTGCATAATCTCAACCTTACACCTCAAAGAGCACAACTGCACCTTATCTATGAAAGTTGAAAGTAGACAATGAATAGGATGCTAAGGGTATGATCACTTGAAGGTCTAACTTAAGTCTTCCTGTTGGGTTGGAAGACAAACTTCAGCAGTGAATCCTTGATTGATAGCAGCTGGGGGAACTCCTTTTGAATTTTTGAAGCATCTAACTCATTATTGCTGCGAGGAGCAACAATAACTCTGGCTTGTTCCTCAAGGGTGAAATTAGTATACTTGAAGGTGGGATCTATGTATTCCTTGTACATCTCCAAAATCTCATTATGGCTCACAACACCAGGGTTTGTGAAGTTCCAAATCCCTTGGCATTTACGCTTTGCCATCTCAATAGAAATGGGCAGCAGCTCATCAAGCACGGTCATGCTATTCGGTATGTTCACCACTTTCTCATATCTTGCAATTTTTGTGATGAAGTTACGAGGGTTCTGCAAATCCGAAGAAATAGGCATTCTGACTCGAAGAGTACAAACATTTTCGTATTCCTTCAGCAGCTCCTCAACCTGACCGATCAAATAAATCAGAGCAACAAAATGAGTGAACATGCCATATAGATATCCAAGACTAAAACAATATCCAAAATCAAGGACATCATCCCAACTGCTTTGAACTTCACCAGAAACCGCCTGTTTACAAATTTTGTGAACAATTGTGACAAAGAATGCAATTTAGACTCTATAATCTACAAATTCTAAGAACATAGTTAGTAGTCTTGTATCAAGACTGCCAGAAACAGATAAACACAAGGACATCTCATCATTATTAATCCTCAATAGGTATTAGGTGTGGAAGTGAATGCCTCCAATTCTTGCCATTACCGCCCTGCTACGCAAGATCTTGGACAATTTTGCAGAAAACACAGACCAGAAAACAAAACTCTCTTCCAGCTTGATAATCAACTGAAGATCTAGCATCCAGACACAGCAGACACATTCACCATTGGCTACCACATATCTAAGATTGGTTAAAATACTTGTTAAGCATATTACTTACCATAGCCTTTGTCTTTGAATAGAATGAGCCAATAAAATTAGGTGTATCTTCCTCCTTGAATCCAATTGCGCTGCCCAGAGGATGAAGCTTGTCGTACTCGAAAATGCAGCCTGTAGCAAAATTCATCAAGAACAGATTTTTCTGCTGACAGACATCTGCCAAAGTTAAGGTGCCCACCACATTGGCGCGAATAGTTTCAACCTTATGAGTCTCACACCAATCCACGTTCGGCCGTCCAGTCACGCCTGCAGCATTGAAAACATGTGTTGGCTTTATAATTGCAATATCCGACTCCAGCTGCTTGCGATTTTCCAATCTGCCTGCACCATATTCAAAAGAAATGCCTTGTTTCTGGCAGATCTGACCAAGCAGGCCTCCAATCCACCCAGTGCGACCGTATATCAGAAATTTCAATACAGGCTTGGGGGTGAGGGTTTTCAGAGGGGCAACCATGCCATTACTGATGGGAAAAGCTGGCTTGACATCAGTTGTTTCTTGCTCAGCCCCATGCAGATCTGAAAGCCTCTCTATTCCACCCATGGTAAGCATTCTTGGATGCGGCACCAAAGCTCCAGAAACATCCCCCCACCAATCAGGGTGAGTGGTATACCACAGCATTGTTTTGCGAAGGCCTTCATTCCAAGTCGTGCGTTCTTGCCATCCCAGATCTTTCAGCTTAGCATCATCCAGAAAATACCTCTGATCATTGAAAGGCCTGTTATCCACAAATTGAATGGACTTTTCTGAATCAAAATTGAACAGATTGCATATATCTTTCGCCACATCCAGCACGCGCCGCTCCTTCTTTGTTCCAATGTTGTAGACATGGCCGACTGCGCCTTTGTGGAGGACCACCTCAAATGCCTCAGCCACATCTTCGCAGTAGAGGTAGCTCCGAACATTCGAGCCATCGCCATGGATCGGCAAGGGTTTGCCTTTCATGGCCAGCAAAATGAACTTTGGGATAAGCTTTTCTGGAAATTGATTGGGGCCGTAGACATTGTTGCCTCTGGTGGTGATGAAGGGCAAGCCATACGATCTGCCGTACGCCATCACCAGCATCTCGGCCCCCGCCTTGGTGGCAGAGTAAGGATTTGTTGGCAGAAGCTGTGAAGCCTCATGGTTACCAACAATTGCATCCGCCTCTGTTTCACCATACACCTCATCTGTGCTCACATGAATGAAGCGGCTGATAATGCCAGTGACTTTACAGGCCTCCAGAAGAACATGCGTGCCATAAATATTGTTCTTTGTGAACTCAAAGCTGTTTCCAAATGAGTTATCAACGTGCGTTTGAGCCGCAAAATGCATGATCGTGTCAATGCCTTCAGTTATGAGAAGATAATTCACCAGATCTGCGCTGCCTATGTCTCCTTTCACAAATTTGAAATTCTTGGACACCCTGGAAGAGTAAAGATTCTTCAGATTGGAGCAATAATCAAGCTTATCAAGCGCCACTATCTTGTAGTGAGGATAATTCCGCACCAATCTATTACAGACATGCGAAGCTATGAAGCCCGCCGCACCAGTAATGAGAATGTTCTTCGGGACATACTTTGTATCCCCCATTCTACAGCTCCGGCAGACACTCTTTTTCACTTCCTGAATGAAATAAAAAAGCAGGCTGTTCAATGCAAGATCTTTGCAGACAAATCAGAAACAAAACCAAAGGCAAGGCACCAAGCGGGGGCTTTAATTTTCTGAAAAGATGGCAAAAACCGGAATATATGGATCGTATGAGAGCTAAAAAAGGATGCTATCCCAAAACAAAAGCTGACAGGAATCTGTGAGAAATAATGTGAAATCAGAGGCAAATTCTTGCAACCTGAAGAGTGCAAGAATCAGTCCGTCCTCCAGTACTACTTATAGAAGAAGGAGAGCACGAAAGAAGAAGTACAGAAGATGGTACAGCCAGCCACAGCAGAAGAGATGGAGACAGAGAGCCAAGAACTGAAGACGGAACAGAAAACAAAAAATACCACAACAGAAGAGCACAACAACAGAGACCAGAGACCAGAGAGCAGAGACCAGAGAGAGGGCAGGGCGAAGGCGATGGGAACTAATATCTTAAGGCCAATCACTTGGATTCTGCCACGTGGCATAATGCCACCTGTGTGACGGCCGATTTTCGACGCGTGGCGAGATCTGAACGCTCATGGAAAAATCCAACGGTGGCGGAGCTCTCAATCATGTGTCGTTCATAAAAGAGAGCGCGGGGGGGGAGGGTGCACGTTATGAAGAATGGGTAATGGGGAGGAGGTCGTCGATGGGGTTTAAAATGCCACTTAGATATTTGCCACGTGTCAGATAATGCCACTTGGAGTGTTTTCAATGGCTGATCTATAAACACGTGGCAACATCTGAACACTTAAAGAGCACTGGAGTGCATTGAGACAAAGAGAGGACACCGCGCGAAGAGCACGTCATGACGAATTCAAGAGCGAGAGAGAGAGAGAGCACGCGGCGCGCGAGCGATGGTGCTTAGCAGCGCTAAATCCATGACGCCCATCTACTTAGATATCTGCCACGTGCACGATCGGAACGTTTATGACGAGGTCCAACGGTGATAGAGTAATCGTGCTGTTGAGAGAGAGAGAGCGCGAGAATACAAATAGATGCACGTTATGAAGAAGAGTTGGTGCGGAGGGAGTGACTATTTTTTAATGGCACGCTACGACTTTAAGCCCACCAGAATCGGATATTGTAACAAGCAATCACATCTTGCCACGTCTCCATCTCGAGCCACTAGAAACTCTCCAAGTTGCACTAGCAACGCGTGGCAAACATCTAAGTGGTTGTGCCTGAGATCTGTCGTGCGATCACGTGTGGGCAGGTCCCGGGCCTTGCCAGGAAGCCGGGAAACCGCCAAATACACTTGATCAAAATTGGAGTAAAGTTGACTCATGAGAACATATAAAAATTGGCCTCTATAAGGGGAAATGATTTTTTTTTCGCAAAACATTAAAGCATGCAGCACTAGTTATTTTCGGCCTTGCATTGCAAAGGCAATACTATGTGAAGAGGTAGGTTAATGGAGTTGGAGAAAAAAGTTAGTGGAGTTAAAGGATACTCTGCGGTGGTGACCTAAATGCTTAAGGCCTCAACCTTGGTTGAGGGCTTAACTAACTTGCATCTATTCCCATTAAAAAATTTCAAGGTTGAGGGCTAAACTAACTTGCGTCTATTCCCATTAAAAAATTTCAAGGTTGAGGGCTAAACTAACTTGCGTCTATTCCCATTAGAAAATTCCAAGGTTTAAGGCTAAACTAACTTGGATCTATTCCCATTAAAAAATTTCTACGAATACATGCAAACAATGTGTGATCCATAAGGCCAAAAAAGCAACAAATGTAAAAACTTCAAGATCTCGTCATCCCAAATTTGTTAAAACCCCTAATTCCAAGGTAATGGAGAACTATCAAGTATGAAAATTTCGATTATTTTCTAATAGTTTGTAGAACTAGATCGTGGTTGTTGTCATTGTCAAGTTAGTTGCACAGTATAAGTGAGCATGAGGAGGCTCGATAAGTCGGACTTCCCCCCGATATGTCAGATAAGTCAGGTTTTTCCGATATGTCAGGTCTACCGATAAGTCGTCCAACTCCGACAAGTCGGGTTACTTCGATGAGTCGGACTGTCATTCTTTTGTTGTCTTAAGTTATAGACGACTGTGCGACAATGCAGGTAACGTTGTAGCGATGATTTTACAAATGAAGTCAAGAAGTCATCCTAATCCAAAGACAGTGCCTCCAAAGGTCCTCCAAGTAACCTACAAGCTCCAAGATGCTCCCCAACTCCATGTATCTCTCCTCCACCTGTGTCCCTAATCTTAATCACAAAGGTAGATAACAAATGGCCTCAAGTATTCACCACCCAACCACAGCCAGCTAGCACAAGCAATCCTGCAACTTGGCTAATCTAGCACCCCCTTGCTAACCAATAACTAATCACAAGCATACCACCACAAACCATAGCATACTCAAGATCCAAACCCTACTTATGTCTCTACCATAAGCAAGATCCAAACCCTAAGCATACTACACACAAGAAGACACTCTATACACTAGTAGCCACACTAGAGCATAAGCATAGCAAACAAAAGAGATCTCTCCCCCTCCCTATAGGCGCCCTCCTCCCCTCATATAGATGGCAAATGGCACCCTCCAATACACTATGGAGTTCCATGCACAACCAATGAGAAAGAGAGGTGCCTAGGGGAGTTGAAGAACCTTCATAGGCTTATGCTACTTCTTCCCCTCCTTCTTATGCGACTACATCTCCTCCTCTGACCGCCACACAATCCACCTTACCCATGCCGATCTATTCCCAATTGGGCTCGTCCCAATACAGTGAACCCTATGTCCCTCCTTTCACTGCTACATCCCAACATTGTCATGATGCCTCTGAGCCACTTCCTAATATTGGTCCTTGGGATGATATCCTCCCTTCTGTGCAAAAGGCTGTCTGGGCAAATCATGACGCCAGGAAGTACCTCGCCCCAGTCCATATATCAGATGCACTAGGACAATTTCATCCAGGAAAACCTTTGCTCAAAGCTTGCAAATTCTTAAAAGAGGTAATCTAGTTGTTGGATTGCCTGATATCTCTTTTGAAAGAAAAATTTGTGAGGGTTGCATTTTGGGAAAACAACATAGAGAGAGATTTTCCAAAGATGGAGCAAGAAGAGCCAATGGCATTCTTGATCTTGTTCATAGTGATTTGTGTGGACCAATACAAACTAGGTCCATTAGTGGTTGTTACTATTTCATCACATTCATTGATGACTATAGTAGACATATCTGGATTTATTTCATAAGCAAGAAATCTGATGCTTTTGCCAAGTTTAGACAAGGCTCTAGTTGAAAAACAAACAGGTTGTTATATTAAGACCCTCAAATCAGATGGTGGCGGTGAGTATTTTTCAACAAAGTTTATAAACTTTTGCAAGGATCAGGGGATCAAGAGACAAACCACTACACCCTATTCACCACAACTTGCAGAACGGAAAAACACATCCATTGTGGAGATGGCTAGGGCAATGCTTAAGAGCAAGGGTTTGCCAAATACTTTTTGGGCAGAAGCATGCAACACAGCTACTCATATCTTCAATCGGTGTCCTATGAAGTCCGTGGAGGGTAAGACACCTTACGAAGCTTTTACTGGAAAGAAACCTAATGTTTCTCATTTACGAGTAGTTGGTTGTGATGCTTACGCTCATGTACCTGATGAAAAACGAAAGAAGCTGGATGCAAAAGTTGTTAAGTGTATTTTCCTTGGATATGATGAAAGAGCCAAGGCATACATGATGTATGACACAGATGCACAAAAGATCATGATTTCCAGAGATGCTACTTTTGATGAGATGGGTCAAAATGACCAAATAAAATTGACAATTGATCCCTTTGATGATAAAGCTAAAGTGCAAGTGAAGGAAGAAGTTGGTGTCCATATGGAAGAGCCAATGGAAGAAGACAGGGTCAATAATGAGATTCCTAGGAGAGTGCCTAAGTGGTACTTGTCAGTAACAAGTGATGCTAATAAGGGAGATACTCCCGAATCAAGTGAGCAGGGAGAGCTTAGAAGATCAAGTAGAAATCGAAAACCTCTTGCAAGATTAGAGATGAATCTAGCCCTAATGGATTCTGTGCTCAAGGCTCAAGAACCAAAAATTTTTGATAAAGCAAAGGAGCACAAGGAGTGGTATGAAGCTATGGAAACAGAAATGGAAGCTATAACGAAAAATAGGATGTGGAATTTGGTTGAGCTACCTGATGGTAAGACATCTATCACTTGTAAATGGATATACAAGATCAAATATGGAGCTGATGGGCAACTCAACAAATACAAAGCACGGTTGGTTGTGAGAGGATTTGAGTAGCATAAAGGTATTGATTTTGAGGAAACCTTCGCACCCGTAGCTAAGATGGTAACTATATGTTCTATCATTGTTATTTCTGTTTTCTATGGTTGGAAGATCCAGCAAATGGACGTTAAATCTTCTTTTCTTAATGTAGTGCTGGATGAAGAGGTGTACTTAGTACAACCTCAAGAATTTGTTGAGCCAGGGAGAGAGCATCTCGTTTGTAAGCTCAACAAAGCCATTCACGGATTGAAGCAAGCACCACGGGCATGGTACTCTTGCATTGATGAACACTTCAAGTGAAGAGGAATGGTAAAGAGGGATGCTGATCCTAATCTTTACATTCTAGGCAAGACTCAAATATAGTGTTCATTGTACGTGGATGATTTGATTATTACAGGAAGTAATGAGAGCTTAATTGATGAAATAAAATCAGATCTTTCCAATGCTTTTGACATGAGTGATCTAGGATTGATGCACTATTGTCTTGGCATTGAAGTATGGCAAAAGGAAGACATGGTCTTTCTTACACAAAGCAAATATGCACAAGATTTGCTTTATAAGTTCAATATGCAGGATTGTAAGCCTTTGAGTACACCTATGGATGTCAACATGAAGCTTACTACATATGATGAATCTAAGAAAGTGGATGCTTATTTGTATAGACAGCTGGTGGGTAGTTTGATTTATTTGACACACACACGACCTGATATTTCTTATGTTGTTGGTGTTATTAGTCAATTTATGCAAGATCCTAGTCAAGCACATTGGAAGTCTGCTAAACGTATTCTCAGATACATTCGAGGGACATTGAATTTTGGTTTGAAGTATGATCAGCATGAAGCGCCAATGTTGGTAGGTTATACAAATGCCGATTGGGCAGGTAATATTGATGACATAAGATCTACCAGTGGTCATACATTCAGTTATGGTACAGCTGCAATTTCATGGAGCAACAAAAAACAACTTACAGCAGCCTTATCATCGACGGAAGCTGAATATTGAGCACGCAACAATGCTACACAAGAAGCGGTATGGTTACGAAGATTGCTTGTGGATTTAGGTCAACCACAGGTGGATGCGACTACTATATCTTGCGATAATCAAAGTTGCATTCACCTTGCCAAAAATCCAGTTCTACATGCTCGAACCAAGCACATCAAAATACACTACCATTTTGTTCGAGAGAAAATTCTTGATGGAGCCATTGATCTTGTTTTTTGTAATCATTATTTTTCTATTCATTAATTTTTCGATCCATTATACATTTTTTTCGATACATATTTTTTTCGAGTTGTTGTCATTTTTTGAGCCATTGTCATTTTTCAATCCCGAATTCCGTCCGCCAGTTTCCGAGATGAATTGCATCCGACGCATGTCCTAAAATTTTGTTTAAATACGTCGGTTGTCTCTTTCTTTGCTTATTTCACAAGAGGTCACGTCAGCTTCACAAATCAGATTTATGTTTCGAATCACCCGAAGAAGAGAATAATTGTATTATCAGTTTTAGAGTTTAGAGTGAGTTGGTCAGTGTCTCGCTCATTGGTGGCATGTTGATGTTCAGCTCAATCATCGTGTTCTGCATGATATTGACCTATGGATAAGAGGTGATTTATACCCTCATAATCCACTTGGAGATGCTCTTCCTAAATTTTCTGATGTACATAGTTTGTTAAGGTTCATTGGGGATGGCCGGAATGGACTGCTTGGCTATTATCAAGCAATGGATTCTCGAAGAATCCAAGCTGAGACATTGGCAAATACGGCAAACATTCATATCTTGAGTATGAATGACAATTTAAAGTCATTGCATGGAATAAATATGAAATTGGAACAGGAGATAAATGGTTTGAAAATAGAGCTTGCCAGTTTTGTCGCAAAAATTGAAGAATTGCAATCTTCAATCAGTATATTTCAGAGGACAATATATGGCTTACAACGAAAGCGTAGAGTCTCGATGGATTAGCAAGCACAAAATGAAAACACTAAGAGACACAAACTAGAAGCTTTGGCACCAGGTGGTGGTGCCAGTAAAAGACGTATAAGGGACACAAAAGAGTTCTTACAAAAGACGGTTGGAAAAGATTTTATTGCCGGAAAATATATGAAACATTTTTTGAAGGGCAAAGATTTGATTAAGATTGTGGAAGATGAAACAAGTGATTCAATTCGCTTGAGAATTGCAAAAACAAGTTCAAGCCAAATCCAAATGTTAAAGAGATGGTGTACGCATGTGACCAAGGAGGTGTGAGTCGCAAGGGGTATAGAGCTTTGAAGAAGTATATGAAACGCTCTGACAGAAATGGGTTAAAACGCCATCAAATAATACCTACTTATAAACTTGTTGAATCCGCCAAATGAGAATGCAATTCGATTATTGTTCTCTGAATTAGGAGAGTTTCAGCATATTGAGGATTCTTTTACAGTAACCAATAAGAAGAAAGGACCTCCGACATGTTTTCATTATCATCAAGACAACAATATATTCTTAGATCTGAAAAAGGTCCAAGCGATGATGATCCGACATTACGAAGTTAGAACAAATGGTAAGAACATTTATCGTGGATTTCGGTTTTCAATTGTATGCTTTTCTTCAACTAATATATTTTCGTAATGAAATTTTTGTTTTACAGATTGCGGAGGTAAAGTTATATTTGTTATTAAGTTGGACAAAGCAGAAATTGTAAAAGGGTGTAAACTTGAACGTGTCACAATCACCTTGATGAATCGTGAATTGAAACAGTTTGGTGGAAGTTATTGTAAAGAATTTAGCGTGCAATCCGAAAATCACATATGGTGGATAGCTACATTTGAAGTTCCTAAGGAGTTTCACGACGTACGGGAGTGGCTATTTGAAAAATGTTGTATATCTAAGATAATACATGCACAAAATGAAGGCAAATTGCTCAATGTTGAAGGAGAAAGCTTTGTTGTAGAATGGCACCTAGCTGCTGATTTGAAGACCTTGAAATGCATGTACGGTTGTGGTCTCCGTGCAAATGCAAAGAATTTTTGTATATATTGTATGTTTGAATCTGGGCGGAACAAAAGTATTTTGAATTGCAACCACCGTCTTGCACCAAATAGGCACAATCTAGACAAAGCTTGGAGTCCTGTGTTGAACATTCCTCTCGAAAGAGTCCATTTTGCACAATGCATGGTGAATTACGAATACTGGACAAAATATTATTTTTGCATTGTTGTTACGCATGGAACATGCAGCCCAAATCAAGAGCATATGTAAGCATTAGAAATTCTAGAGATAATTTTATCCGATATGGGATTGCATGGGGGCCACGTGAGTCTTACCAAAGACGTTGAGATGAGTGGAAAAATGCAAGATGTCCCAGCAAAAGTTTCAATGGGTGGGTGCGAAAGCGAGACACTTATTGTCAAATCATACTGCACGTGAAAGCAGTGTTGAATGGGAGTACTGGAAGAAAATATGTCAACGCACAACAAATATTGGCTCAGATCCTCACATGGCAAGTACACGTGCTAAGGTTTGGCAAGCATTTAATGCCTTGTCACAAACCATCAACAAAAAAATTGTGAGAGATGAAGATTTGGATAGATACGCAGAAAAGTCAAAACATTTATTGAATTGATGATCGATGCATGGGGACAAACACACGTAACTCACTATATGGTATATGTGTCTCATATTTTTTACTTTTGTATTAATGTTATTATAAAGATTTAAACTAATACAAATTTCAATGAACAACACATCTTCTATGCTCATGGACCTTGGTTTATGAAAACCTATGGATTATTAGCTATTTGGAATATGCAAGGCATGGAAAAGAGTCATTACAGGGCAAAGGCTGCATATTTCAAAAATTCACGCCATGGCGGAGGAAAGGGTCTTACTAATGCATTGGTTGAGATATTCCAATGGTTTTACAGAGGAGTTTTGCGCCGAGGACACTTTCAAAACACAAGAACTGAAGAGTTGAGTTCAATGATCTCCAATTCAAATTCAGTTAGAAAGACGACATGGCAATCCTCTAATGCTAGAACAAGGCATCAAGAATGGAGGATGTCTAGAGTCCGAGTTGGAAAGAGATGGATGCCGAGGACACCAACATCCAATGTTTTGGAAAACAACGCTAGAGAAGCTACGGAAACTGATGAGATGGAATAGAAGCAATTTATGTTAAATTGTAATTCAAATATTCCTTTGTGATAAATATTACTGACGAATTGGATTGTTGTTATAGATAGAAATTGCTTTATTTGGTTTTATAATCATATCTATTTTTGAAAACACATCCCTCTATATAAGAGTGGGGTTTTTCATTTTGTTGTCACTTCTTTCTTTGTTGAAATTTCTTTCCTCGTAATTTAGCTTGTCTTGTTCAATTAGACTACTAGTTTGCTGGTAAATTAGTCTTCTTAGTTGCATAACAATGTCATCCTCTAAAATAGAGTTGGCCAATCTGCTAGCCCCCACACAGTTTTTAGATTAGTTAGATCATATTTATTGTATGTTTACCAGTAGAATAGACACGCTTGCCACTCTACGGGCTAAATGTGAGTGAGTATATAGATGAAACTTTGAAGCCTTATGCCATACAAATTTCTGTTGAAAATCATCACTTCTCACTTGGCATTGGTTATTGTAAATATTGATCAAACATTAGAATAATGTTGATGATCTGATTTCACACGTGTGAAGCCTGTTCCCACGTGTGAAAGGATGTACTTTTCATACTTGTATATATCTAAATTGATTTTGTATCAATCTAGTTAGTGTGAACATGATATGACTAGTTTTTAGTCAAGTTGACTAGTCACCTAGAAATTAACTTTTTCTTGCATGTGCATGAGTAAATGCTCCCACATGGCATGTGGATGTTCACACGTGTGTATAGAGTACTAGAAGATAAGAGTTGACCATTTTCCTTAGATCCTATTTTGTAGGTAATATTCCTATATTCTAGGAGACTAGTTTTTTGGATTTTAGCCATATTCTAGAAGGTCAACTATGGATAAGGATCAAGGATGGATCAAATGGATAGATTTGAGTGATGTGGCACTCTTCACACGTGTGAAGACCTGCTAGACTATACCAGACTCGTGGATGTACTTGATCCATAAAAGGAACATCATTTTGCTAAGAAGATTGATGAGACTTTTGCATTCTACACTTTTGTGAGGCTTCTAGTCATTTGTCTTGTGATTTCTATGAATGATTGCTATCTAGGATTATTATACTTGTTGTTTCAGGTGCAGGCCAGACTGTGGACAGTACTCCGCATGTGTGAGACCGCTCTCACTAATTTATGATGTGTTGATCCATTGATCTTGCTTAAATCCAAGTGTAGTGAATCTAGATCAAGATCTAATGTGTAGAACTTGATAGATCCATTGATTAAGCAACCAATAACTCTCTATGATTGTAAAGTACAATCATTATTGTCCTAAAAACTGTAACGCTCGTCTCAACAGATTTATTAGTCACTTGGATAACGATCATTACTTTGAGCTGACCAAGGATCAACTGAAAACTTTTGATCTTGAAAGTGTAGGAAAGAAGTTTCTATCCGGTGAGATTAATGTTATTTTTTTGCTTAATGGGTTTCTAGTGACTGTGGCTAGCAACGAACACAATCCTAGTGAGCAGGTGAACGAGATGCATGACCCGGGTGAAGAGGAAGATTTATCTGAGGAGCACGAAGCAGTCTTGGCTATGCAAGAGGCAACAGGTGCATCCACATCAGCGGAGCCAGAAGATATAGATGAGTCCGATGATGTCGTGCTTCGAATCCATGGCCTTGCTCCAATCATCATTGATGGGCAAGAGTATGTGTTCATGCATGACTTGCAATATATTCTTGGCTTGCGAGAAGATGAGATGTTGGCAGCATTGGTAAATTTGCAAAATGGCAGTTCCACTTTCGACCACACCCGGCTCGACGACACGTATGAGAAGCTGATCGGGCATGACACGAACACCATCGAGCAAGCACTTGTAAGGGTGCTTTTCCAATTGAAAACGCTTCAACCACCACCAGTTCAAACGAGGCTATTTAAGGTACTCGAAGGAAAAACTGCTGACGTGAAGTACAAAGGCATATGAATTCAGCTTGCGCAAACCGAAGACATTGATGAAGGGACCGAGGCAAGTCTGACCCAACAATTTAACTTGTGTATTTTTGTTATGTTTGTTTGTCTTCATTATACTCATTTTGCAATAATTTGAACCAATGCAGGACACAGTGGAGATTGATGCATTTGCTATGCGAAGGGGTGGCGTTCGGGAGAAAGTTGAAGCAGGAACTCTGGACAGGTCTATGGCCCACTACATTGGGAGCTTGCCCAACAGCTTTATTTTCCAGCTTCAACAACAAGTACAGCCCAGATGGACCGACGGAGTTTCTTAAATACAAAGCACTCTCCAAGCACATTGGTGAGGTGGAGTTGTCACCGTCAGTGCCAAAGGCTTACTGTGTCCTTCGAAAAGCCGTTTTGAATGATTTCTACCCTGGATTCGAGAGCCGGCTCATTCTCTCGGGTTTAATTGGCCCTTATGAGAATGAGAGTGATGCTCCTAAATTAGCATTAGAAATGTTAAAACCAGTACTATTATTAGAAAAGCAATCAGAGAAGCTGAAGTCCTCTCTGAAGGAAATGGATCAAACGTGAATAAAAATTTTGTCGTTTTTTTCTTGTGGACTCTCCTAATTCTCTGTTGTAATTATATGATGTTCTTATTCATTGAATTTAGAATTTAATTTTTTTTTTCTCTAATAAAAATTTCTTGTCTTTTCTCCGTGGCGTGAAAATCATGCCAGGGTGCGACCAAGGGTCGTTTGACCTGGTCAAACGGGCCTTGGTCGCGCCCTGGCGTGATTTTCATGCCAAGGCAAGGAAACCTATGCTTAACTACAGCATGCTTAAAGAAACTACCATTCCCATAGTACTGAAAATTTTTAAATCATTGCATTCACATAGATGGTACTAAAATTTTCAAATCATTACATTCACATAAACAGTACTGAAATCAGATATTAAACTCAATCACAACAATTTGCATTCACATAGCCTGAAATTCTTCAATATACTTGACACCAAATCTTCAGTATATTATAAATAAAATCATGTACATGATATTTTTAATTGTGTTGCGTTAGGTACATTTCCGCAGACTCTTTGTTGGGGGTATTCCCAACAAAGTGTAAATAAATAAAAATCGTCCAATAAAATGTGTTGCGAGGGCATGGCATCCTGCGCGTATAAGCCCATGGCCAATGAGCACGCAAGTTAAGTTGTAAATAAAAAAATAGGCTTGGGCCCTTTGTAATTAAAATAAAACTTGAGGCCCAAAGTCAATTTTAAACTTAGAGTTTACTTTTTAGAGTTGGGTCCAATTTTGGACTCACATGAATCTTGTGATTTCCAATGTACTTTTTGTGGACCCTTGGATCACGTTGGGTCCAAGATGAATGGATAGGATCAATGTGAATATTAGCCAATAGGATTGAGGGACAAGGGCCTTCCCCATTTTATAAAAAGGCACCATTTGTACACTATTGGGATGCTTAATAGAGAGGAGGAGACTCTATCATTTTGAGAGCTTAAGCATCCTCATTTGCTAATCACTCTTGCTTATGCTATTGTTGTGATTGCTAGTTATTTCCATTTCTTCCATGATTTTTGTTTGTGGTTAGTTAAGGTTTCTCCATAAGCAATGACATTGAGCATTTGAGCTAACCTCCATCTCATCTTTCTCTCTTCTCTTCTCTCTTCCTCTTCTTTTCTATCCTTTCCCTTCACCCAAAATCATGATGAATGTTAGTGTAGAGGAGTAGAGTTAAAGGAGGGTAGTGTTAGTGGTGAATAGAGTTAAGGTATGCATAGTTAGGTACCTATCCAGTGATCTAACCCTTGTTGATAGGCGGGAGGGCTATACTATGCAAGATCTTCGACCCTACAGTGGCGTCGTTACTAGGGATAGGTTTCCACTAACTAGTTTAGCTTCATTTTAGCTATTTTCTTGCTTATTAGAGTAGTTTTAGGTAGATTTTGGGAGTTTAGAGTTAGTTTCCTGTTTTTTTTTTTTTGTGTTTGGATTGTTCATAGCTAGCAGAGGAGGTGTGAGAGGGTAGAGGAGGCCCTGAACAGCCTCTAAGGGCTTGAAACCCAAACCAACCAGCCAAAAAACCCAAAAAAACACACCAATCTACAATTTTGGCGGGAAAAAGAGCCTAAAATCTCATCAGATTTTTATATCTTCAGAACCAGTGTGAATTAACCCTTGCATGACTGGCAGCAGCTCCAGGGTATTGTCCCAGACCTACATAGAAGCCTGCGAGAGTTAGTTCCAAGCAAATTGTAAAAATCAGAGAAAAATCATAGAAAATATAAAAAACCCTTGAAAAAATCCAAAAATTTTCAAATCTTCATAAGAACTCTTGCAGATGAGCCCATATATTGTATGGGCTATGAAGAAACAAGTAACGTCCTCCACATCGGAGCAGCATGGGAAAGTGAGGAGCACAACATCACTTTGCCAATCAAACACAAGAGATACGAGGACGAGGCAACAGTGGTAGATGGAGGATCAGGTGTCAATTTGATCTCCACCACTTTGCATGAAAAATGGGATCTGCAAGGGTTGCAGCCAACAAGATTCGCCATCAAGCTAGCAGATCAATCATGTGTGAAACCAAAAGGTGTAGTTGCCGATATCTTTGTAAAGATAGCAGACATGCAGTTTGTGATTACTTTTGTAGTCATGGATATACCTGAATCTCCATCTGCATACCATGTTTTACTGGAAAGACCATGGTTGAGGACTGGACAAGTAGTACACAACTGGGGTACGAGAAAACTCACCTTCGAGAATAGAGAACAGGCTATAAAGGTTGATCCAACTACATGGGCAGTGAAACCTATTGCACCCAAGGTTGATGACGGATCACCTACGACAGATCACACGATTGATCACCCAAGGCCAGCCAAGGGAGGTCACTATGATTCAAAGACGGATGTCATAAGATAGATAGATGCGTTAGCAACTATTGACTGCCAAGCATGTAAATATGAATCAGATCTTGAACCCAGTACATCTTCACCCAAGTGTTACACTATGGACACACCAATCACATTAGGGGTGAATATGATAAACGTAACATGGCTATCAGTGGAACCTATTGAGAACCCAGTGGACGATGATCTAGTCCCTTGGCAACATGCTCTAACTTATAATAAGAAAATTGAGCTGACTGATGAGCAGGTCCTACACCACATGGACCCAGAACGATACGGAACCAAGAAAGTACCAGCTCAACCACTGCAAAAGTTTGCTATGGCGAAAGTCTCAAGGATCGATCCACCCAAGGCACCTGCGAATAAGAAGAATCAGTTGAAGAAACGCTACAACCAGGTGATCCGATGGAGTGATCTACCCGAAGAGACGATAGCTATAGTGGATGTTGATATTCGCAACCACGAGGCGAATGTCACGGCAGTCCCGATGAAAGACAACAAGGATGAACCCACCAAGATGACAAAAAAGAGCAAAAAGAAGGTGTTGGACTCCTTGAAGTCAATCAAGATAGACTCAGATGCAGCGTCATCTTCTACACATGTGACAAAAAATCAAAAAATGACCAGTCGGGCTAAGATCAATATGCTGAAAGAGAAATCTCGACGAGCGCCAGTTCACGAGATGCTTGAGACTTTCAACAATTATACCTTGGACGACATGGTGATGCCGCAAGCCCAGAGAGAACGTGATCAAAGTCAGGCACCAACAGAACAAGTCTTCGAGGGACCTACGCGAACACAATCGATGAATCTTGCCGAGTCAGGTGAAGAAGAAAAGATAGTGCATGTGGGAGAGCAGTTAATACCCACACAGTTCAAGAGACTACGATCGTTGTTGGTGGAGTATAAAGACTATTTTGATTGGAGTTATAGTGACCTGAAGGGCATTCCACCAACAATAGTCCAACACACCATACCCTTGGTGGACGGAGCAGTCCCCAAGGTAAGCCGTTATTACCGCTGCAACCCGAATTATACTGAGCTGATCAAGCAGGAGTTGCAGAAGCTGATGGATGCAGATCTCATCTATCAAATCGAGCACACAGAATGGGTATCATCGATAGTTATAGTACCTAAGAAGAACAGCAAAATGTGGATTTGTGTGAATCTGAAGGCGCTAAATGCAGTCACCAAAAAAGATCATTTTCTTTTACCATTTACAAAAAGTCTCCTTGACAGAGTAGCTGGCGCCGAAGCCTACAGTTTTCTAGATGGCTTCAGCGGCTACAACCAGGTAAAGATAACCCCCCAGGACCAGCACAACATTTGCCACGGAATGGAGAACCTATGCCTATAAACTTAAGGCATTTGAACTTTGCAATGCCCCAAGCACCTTCCAACGAGTCATATAGGTGGCATTCAAGATTATTTGCAAAAATTTCTGGAAATTTTCTTGGACGATCTATGCGTGCATGGACCAGATTCAGAACACTTATCCAACTTGGAGAAGGTGTTACAAAAATGCCGCGACTACCAGATCTCCCTGAATCCAGAAAATGTCAATTCTGGGTGACACATGGCTTGATTCTCGGCCATATAGTGCCAAGACACGGGATTGCCACAGATCTATCAAAGATCAGGATCGTTGTTGACCTACCACAACCGGGAACGATCCGCGAAGTCTACATCTTCATGGGTCATGCTAACTATTATAGGATCTTCGTTCTTGATTTTGTAGAGTTAGTCTGACCAAACTCACAACGGACCCACATTGGAACGAGGAAGTCCTAAAGGCCTTCCAAAATCTTAAGGATGCATTGGCTTCAGCACCTATCTTACGCCCACCCAATTGGTCCATTGAGTTTCACGTGCATACGGATGCATCGAAGTATGTAGTTGGAGCAGTCTTAACCCAACCATGTAAACACAAAAAGGATTTTCCAATTCGATTTGCAAGCCGACAATGCAGTGATACCGAAATGAATTATTCAACTACAGAGCGGGAAGCACTAACAATGATCTATGCGGTTAAGAAATTTTCTCACTACCTGATGGCCACACATTTTGCTTTTTATACGGACCATCAACACTTGCTCTATCTCGTTAAAAAAACTTGCAACACCGGAAGAATCACCAGATGGCTACTTCTATTGTTGGAATTTGATTTTCGGATAGTAGTTCGCAAGGGAAAACAACACTGCATGGCAGATCATGTTTCGCGAATCAAGGAGAAGGAGATTGCAACCCAACCTGACGATGAGCTGGCAGATGCTGTCTTATTTTACGTGGACACAGTACCCGAATGGCTGCCGACATTGTTAAATATCTAATGCGGGGCCAACTAGACAAATCACTACCAAAGGCGGAACAATGTAAATTGATCTTGAAGGCTAGACCTTATCAGCTGATTGTCGGCCAGTTGTATCGAAGAGGACCAGACGAAATTCTTCGGCAGTGTATTCTTCCTCATGAGGCCACCCAAATCATTTCGCTTTCACATGAAGGCATGGGTGGAGGCCATTTTGCTTTCGACATTACAATTCACAAGATCCTGCAATCAGGATGTTGGTGGCCAACGATTCATAAGGATATGGAGGAATACTTAAAAAAGTGCGATGTGTGCCAAAGGGCAAGGAGTAATGATCATGGTCGTAGGCTATCGCAGCTAGACTATCAGCACATTGGTTCTGTGCTCATGGAATATGCATCCATTCGATGTGGAAAAACTCTGTAGTGTATTCGTTGATGGCAATTGCATAGGCCTGTAAGGTCCTGCATTTGAGTCAGTATATGCCAGTCATACCTTGGATTAGGAGTTGTCAATCCCCCATAATTCAGAGGTTGTCTATAGTTTGCTCAACTCGCATGGTCATTTGTAGACCGATTAGAAAAGCTTTGTATTTGGCAGTGTTGTTTGTGAATCCTTTCCCTAATAGGACTCCTATACTGGCTAGTTCAGTCCCATTGGGATTTTGCAATACTGCTCCTATGGCACCTTCTCTATTCGAATGTCTGCAGGCTCCGTCTACCTTTAATGTATACGTCCCAAGTTCTTTGGTAAGTTCCATATCACAACAATAATCTTTTTGTATTTTTCTTGATTTTATGAATTTTTGTTTTGGTTTTTCGCACCCTTCCATTCAGTGTATATGTACAAGGTCACTAAGGCTACTTTTGATTCTATGAGTGTTTCCCGTATTCATGATGCTTCTAGGTCGTTCACTCCGATACCTGAAAAGGTGAACATGAAAAGGTGTTACATACTGTACATGCGACTTTGGCTTCTCTTTAACTACAGTAGGCTTTTATCTTGTTTATGTTGGTTCGGTGGTTAAAAATTTCACCGTTTAACTCTGCCAGCTTAACTGTGTTATTTTCATATAGTCTCACTAATACATATGGACCGTTCCAGCGTGGCCCCAACTTTTGAGGCATCAACTTGTGTCTAGCATCGTAGAACAACACCAACTGCCCCTGCCTGAACTTAAAAACGCGCAAGTTCCTATCACGAATCTCCTTCATGCGTCTTTTGTGGGTTTCTTGGTGATTTAGGGTAGGTATTCAGTGCCCGTCCAGGTCTTGTAAAGTGTCCAGTCGGTGCTGTATTGATTCTTTCTCTCCTAGGTCGTGCTTCATGGCAAACCGCAAGGATGGGAGCTCTATTTCTATTGGCAGTACACATTCTTGGCCATACACTAGAAAAAAGGGCGTGTGGTTGGTACTGGTCTTATAGGTGGCATTATATGCCCACAATGTCGAGTACAATTTTTTGTCCCAATCCCTCTTTCGGTCTGATACGGTTTTCCTTAGAATACCCACTAGTTGTTTGTTTGTGCTTTCAGCCTGACCGTTGGCTTGCGGGTGGTAGGGTGTGCTTTTCCGGTGCTTGATCGTCAACTGATCGGTCAAAGCCTTGATACTTTTGTTTAGGAAATGGGTACCCCTGTCAGAGATGAGTACCGACAATAGTCAAAGAGGCACTTAGCCACCCGGACTCTAATCTCTGGAGAGAAGCCATGAACAGAGAGTGTTCCTCTCTGATCAAGAACCAGACGTGGTCATTAGTCAAAGCTCCTATTGGCTGCAATATCATTGATTGCAAATGGATCTTCAAGATCAAGTACAATGCCAATGGTGTGATTGATTGAAAGAAGGCAAGATTGATAGCACGAGGGTTCACTCAGATTCCCAATGTTGACTATAGTGAGACATTCAGTCCAATAGTCAAGCATTCATCGATCCAAGCCCTTCTATCATATGTTGTAGTTGTCGACCTCGAGGTGCATCAACTTGATGTGCAAACAGCTTATCTGAATGGAGTTATACAAGAAGACATCTACATGATCCAGCCCGAAGGATATGTTCTGGAAGGTATGAAGAATCATGTTTGTAAACTCCACAAGGCACTCTACGGCTTGAGACAGTCTACCAGAGTTTGGTTTTAGAGGATCAACACATTCCTCATCAAACAAGGTTTCCAACCAAGCATTGTTGATTGCAACGTTTATTCCAAGTCGGTGTAGCAATCCTTCATTATCATCACCTTATACATGGATGATACGTTGCTTTTCAGCAACAATACCAATTTGGTCAAGGATTCTAAACAGATGCTGTTTTTTGAGTTCGACATGACTGATCTGGACGAAGCTCACTTCTGTTTGGGCATTCAGATCCATAGAGACAGAGCGAGATGACTGATCTATATCACTCAACAAAGGTATTTTCACAATGTTCTTGACAGATACAATCTAATGAATTGTAAGTTAGCTCACTCACCAATGGATCCAGGCCTGCGTTTGTTAAAGGACCAATGTCCTCATACCAGACAAAAAGAGGAGCAGATGAGAGAGTATCCTTATCGATCGATACTTGGATCTCTCATGTATGCAATGGTCTGTACAAGACTTGACATCTCTTTTGTAGTAAGCTCACTCAACCAATATATGGCTAATCCTGACATTACCCATTGGAAGGCTCTCATAAGAGTCATGAGTTATATTTGAGCTACCTTGGACCAATGCATCTACTATAGAGAAGTCAACAACGACAATCTTCATCAGCTTAGTGGATACCCTGATGCAAGCTGGGGAGGAGATGTAATCAGATTAAGTATAACGAAATGAAGAAAGAGCGATAGAAGTTTGCTTACAACTGTTCCATGAGATAGGACTACCAAACCATGCTTTTAGCCACTATGTCTCTCTGAATTTATTAGGTTTTGAGTGACTAATTTTTAATTTTGCTTGAATTGGAAGTGAATTTCAAGCAAGTTTGACTTGTCTAGAAGTTCTAAGTAATGAGGTATCCCCAACAACAACAACAAAAAAAACTCCAATTTTATCCCACATAAGAGGCCCTCCAATTCTTTATCAGGTTCTTTCTCATGCATATTATTCTCCACACCACCATGGTATGATAATATACAAGTCACAGGTATGCCTCTATTTTGATGTATAACTTCGAAAAGGCTTGTGTTTTGGTGCAAAGACTTATAGAAATCATTTCTCTTCTGCTACAGTGAAAGTTTACAATTTGATAAGAATTATCCAGGTTTTGTCAACTAGGATTGTCAATGTGCACTATTATGTAATCCTTCGTGATATCAAATTTATATCAAACTCTTCAGTTTCTTTCAACCTTTCAGTATCAGAGAATTGGTGGACATTGGCTAATGCATCTTATTATTATACACTTTTTGTTTTGTAGTAAGTACAAAATGGAAAAGTTATTAGCTCACTTTTTGTGTTTTAAGGCATGTGATTGAGCTTCAAAGGTGGTAATTTTTTTACAACATTAGCCAATCGCATTTGATTACAATGATAATGTAGAGTCAGAACATTAAACACATAAAAATTGCCCTCTTCGGCTATGTGGCCTTGTGGAAGACATGGGGCTATTTTCTCACATGTCATTGTTGCTAGGATGCAATTGTTTTTTACTGAGAGCCTTTCCATTGATCAAATGTGAAAACGATTAAAAAATTAGTTGTTTATTTGGACTCGCTTAAATTTTATCTTGTTTTTTATCTTATTGATTGTTCATTTTCTTACTTGTGATTCTAATGTTCTTTCTTTCTTCCGGCAAAAAATGCAAAGAGTAGTTGGATTTAGATTATATTTGTGTAAAAAAAGATCTTCATCAATGTATTTTATTATCTTTAGTTTATAGTTGTTTATTGGAACTATCTTCTTTATATGGGCATTGTGTGTGTGAGGCTTTTGAGAATGGACTGAATAATTGGCCTATAACTTTTTTTGTTTTTGCAAGCATTGTTGCTAACTTCATGTGCCCTTCAATATAGTTTTTGAATTTTGAATACAAGCTCTTTCATGCTTACATAAGTGGACATTGTTTGGTTGATGATTTTTTATAACTATTTGAGTTTTTCAAATTATGGTAATTTATTTGAAAATATACCTTTATTTATTTTGATATTGTCTTCTTTTGCTAAATGTATACAAAATGTCTTCCATAATTGGATGAAAAACGCCAATCTTGATCCCATTTACTATGATCTTATGACTGAGATAAAGCAACTCTTGCTTAAAGAATTCACACTTGGACTCTTTAGCATAGAGTAACCCCTCAATCCTATTGGCTAATATTCACATCCTAGCCATTCATCTTGGACCCAACTTGATTCAAGGGTCCACAAAAAGTACATTGGAAATCACAAGATTCATGTGAGTCCAAAATTGGACCCAACTCTAAAAAGTAAACCCTAAGTTTAAAATTGACTTTGGGCCTCAAATTTTATTTTAATTACAAAGAACCCAAGTCTATTTTTTTATTTACAACTTAATCTGCATGGTCATTGGGCCATGGGCTTATATGCGCATGATGTCATGCCCTCGCAACACATTTTATTGGACGATTTTATTTATTTACACTTTGTTGGGAATATTTCCAATAGGACCCACGGTCTGAAGTAGTGTCGGTCCCTCGGTACTCTACCGGTTTAGTATAGCGTCCTCTTTGCCCGCCTATGGTGGATCAGGTAGTCCGTAACATCTTTCATGAAGTTGAGATGGTCCAGTTTCTTCAAGTCCTACTTTCCAAGATAGCTTTGGCCGCTACCACATCCAGGATGTATTTCCCCAGAGTCTAGTATGTCGTCGTTAGGTCTGCGGGAGTAGCCAGTATACTGGCACTGGTAGGGGCTTGTGTTGTATCAGCCCCGACAACTTGTGGAGTACTGGCGTCATCATCTTCTATCAGGTTCTCATTGGATCTGATGCCATCTGGGACGGTAAAATCAGTCCGATTTGGCGATGGTACGAAAATTGTTTGGACAAATACGTCATCAAGCAACAGTTGGTTGCCCTCGGCAACCTTTGTTGGCGAAGCAAGTGGGGTTTGAGAAGCAACTATGGAAACAAGAGTGAGGACGGTTTGTTTGAACGAGAGGATGGGAGGAACAGAGGAAAACTGAAGGGTGGTGTGGAGTATGGAAGAAAGTGAGGATGGAGCAGAAAGTGTCTGGCATGGGGTTGAAAAATTGATGACTTGCATTCACGCTAGAGTGTCGGGAGACAATTGAGAATCAGACGGATTAAATGGTATGGAAGCAACGGTGGCGGCAGGAGTTATGGAGGATGCGAGGTGATGGACGGAGTAGTGGATAATGGAACATATATGGAAGTGGTATCAACAGACGAAACGGGGATGGACATAGAAATAGTTGTGGATGGAATAGAAAGAGAGGTAGCGACAACAAAGATCGAAGTGGGGGGTTGCACGGAAGAACAAGTGGCGGTGGTTGATGGAGTGGTTAGTGCAGTAGTGGAGGCGCGTCTTCGAGTAGCAGGTGGAGATGAAGATGTAGAGGCAGCGCCACACATTCATTTGCTGGCCGTTAGTAACTGCAAGTCGGGAAGAGGTGGATGCTTGAGATGGCGAATAAAGGTTAGTGTGTGGCACGAGGGTAGACAAAAGGGATGAGCGTTGGAAACCGCACACTTTTGTCTCGAGAAGTGCACGGGCAAAATTACACAACATGGGGCCTGCTGTGATATGCTCACGGTTGTTGGGTTTGATGGAGTTGGCTGGTTCCCGAATAAGAAAGCTATGCCAGACGTATGGCACAACTGGGGGGCCAGGGAATTCCAGAAAGAATTCCACTATCTGACTCAGTAGCTTAGATTGGATTCTGTCCTTGCGAAATGTTGAAATAACCAGAAAGTTATTCAAGAGATGCGCAACCACCTGAATGACGGGTTCTGTGATAGTGTCTACCAAGTAACCATTGTTAGTCTGGAGTGGGATTTTTGGTGCAATTTGGGTGACAAAAGGTTTGATCAGAGTTTTGTCATGTCAATGGGAGATGGGCTGATGATCACCGGACATAATGCCAATGGTGACCATCGAGTCTGTATTAATCCTGACCTTGTACGTGGTACCTTGGTACAAGAAGTGGAAGCGAGTCTTTTGCTCATCTCAGGTGGTGTAAGCATGAAGGGCGAGGCCCATGTTAATCTCAGAATGAAAAAGCATCGGGTAAAAACCCGTTGCCTCTAGAAGTGGGCCGACCGTCTGTAGCCATAGTTGGATTAGAGCGTCAGAGGGTAAGGGCCAGATCTGTGTGGCCTAGGGGATTTCACACTGGATCACTTGTTTGGTGCCAGAGTCTTTAGAGGGTGAGGAGGCCATGTTAGCAGTGATAATTAAAGGACAAAAAAATAGAAAAAATGGTGGAAAGGGTTAAAATATGTGAAAACGACAGAAAATTGTGAATAACGAGTGTTGGATGACAAGAAATGTAGTTCAAAGTTCAGATCGGTGTTCAGTATGAGCAGATGATAGATGGTAGGAAGTTTGGTCACAAACAAAAAACTTGGTAATTTTACTGTAAATTTTGACAGAGCTTCGCTAGCAAAGGTGACAAATGACTCGAATTCAGCCCTTATATAGCAGAATTTAGAGTGCGTATTAGGTGAAATCCACTTTCCTTTGCTTAGTTGCACTCAAATTTTGGCAGGCACATTTTTCACAAAATTCTAACACCTCAAGAAAGTCTGCGAGAGTTCAGAAGGTGATTTGACTGCCATGCAGGTTAAGCGAGGGTTCAGGCTGTCTGCAAGGGTTCAACTTTCGCAGGAAGTGATATCTCGCACAACTTGCTCCTGTGATTGGATTTTCAAGATCAAACCATGTAGGTAGGCTAATTTCACTACTTTGATTCCATTTAGGAACCTTGCGAGGGTTGCTAAGATGATCTTGATGCTCTATGAGGGTTCTGAAAATTCAACTTCTGGGAACCCTCACACACACTAAAAAATGATGATTCCTCCATCAGGAACTCTCGTAGAGATTTTCATAGATGCATCTGGGTCATATCTGGTGACTGTCCAAGTTTCAAGAGCTATCTCCCAGGGGATCTCCAAAAATCATGAAAAAAGTGCTCTTTTCAGAGTGTTTTTTGACGAGATCTCAAGATTTTCTGATTTTTAACTGTTGCAAACTGATAATCAGCTTTATCCATGCTTGATCTGGCTGTTAGTAGCTCTTTGGAAGTTTTGATGGATAATTGGTAACAGCTCCATCAGTCTTTGGTGAATTTTGCCCTTTAATTTGCCATAGTTACTGAGATCGAGGTCTTTGATCTACAAATTTAGAGGACTTATTGGCATAATATGATGATCTGCTTTTTTTTATCCCGTCTGGATTTGGATCCTTCTTGGATTCTGCTAGATTTCCCCGATCTTGCCAGATCTAGCCGAATCTTGATGGATCTAGCTTGATTTGGCCTGATCTTCCTAGATCTAGTGGTGATGGTTTAGTAGATTAGCTTTTCGTAACGTGCCTTCACCAATCTGGATCTATCTCATTGTGGTGGCCAGTACTTGTGCAACTGGCTACATTGATGGGTGTATCGAATGGTGTCCCATCTAGCTTTTCCAAATTCACGACTCCATGATTAAGAATTTTCTTGATCCGATAAGGACCTTCACCTGTGAATTTTAACTTTCCCTTGATCGCCTTGGTTTTATACATCAGGACCAGATCTCCAGAGCAAAGATTCTTCTTTTGTAACCTGCGATCATGCCATGCTTTGCATCTTTCCTTTTCAGCTGCCAGTGCATGCACAACTAGTAAGCGTGTTTCACAGAGTTTATGCAAAGCTTTGTGGCGTAGTTGTAGAGATTTGGACTCATTAAGATGTTGCGTGGTGGCAATCCTTAATGAAGGAACTAGAAACTCTACTGGCATTACAACATCCTGACCATATACCAATTGGAAGGGTGTTTGATCAGTGCTTTCTTTATATGTTATCCTGAATGCCCATAGAGCATCATGCAGCTTATGTCCCCAATCTGATCTGCTAGCTTCAACTGTCTTTGTGAGCACGCTACACAAGATTTTATTGGATGATTCTGCTTGCCCATTACCATGAGGATAATAAGGCTTAATTGTTCTGTGGATCACGAAGAATTCCTCCAATAGGACCTTGATGGTCTCATTGATGAAATGGCTTCCGCGATCGTTGACTAGCTCCACCAGGCTTCCAAAGCGCACAATGATATTTTGATAAAGGAACTTATCAGTGGTCCTAGCATTAGCTACTCTTACTGCCTTGGCTTCGACCCACTTGGTGAGGTAGTCTGTGGCTACGATTATGTATTGAGCCTGGGAACTCCTTGCCACAGGGTGAATTGGACCGATGTAATCCAATCCCCACTTTTTGAATGGTGCTTGGGCTAAGACCGGGTGCAGTAGGTCATATTTCATTGAAAAAACAAAAGAACCTATGAATCAGAACCACTAACGAGCTTGTTAGCACCAATAAGGAGCGAGATACCTGGAAGCAGAAGTACAATGACCTCAAGGAGGCTAGTGAAAGACGATAGATAAGCCATAGGGAGGGGTATAAAGGGCAGGAAAAGATCCTAGCCAACACCAAGGTGGAACTAGCTACAACCAAAACTATCGTAGCCATGCTAGCTAGGCAGTTACATGAGTATTAGAGAAAAGAAACTGCAAGAGGACCAATCAGGCCTCAGAGTTCCCACAACCCTTTACCCGCTTCCCCTGTGCACTGCAAGAAAATTTTGTCGGACAGTCTGTTCTACAAAAAATTTGATGCTTACAGCTTATATCTACCGCCCATGGAGTTTCCACTAGATATTCAGGTTTTTGAGCTACGACCATCCACGAGTTCTGCCCTCAGATTCACATGGCCACTCATCCCAGGTAGTTTTGAAAACTATAAAGTTTCTCGCGAGAGCTTATGTAGGTTCTCAGTTGTTGTCGCGCACCAGAAAGATGATATCATTAGATTGGCCGGCCACTATGCCTACTGCCTGCAAAATTGGCTACTACAACCTTGGGGCGCTAAGACTAAACCCACCAGGATTCACCTTACCAAATGGTGGTACAACCCCAATGAGTCCATGGAGTCAGGAGCGGATCTAGCGTTGTACCTGCGAATGCGTGACAGAACTTCCAGGAAATGTAAAACCCTAAATGAGATGTTTTATTTTAAGTTCCTGGAAGGTGCCGACCCAGCCCTTGTGGGTGTGGCAGAAGTGGACCCCAATTACACCAGGGAGTTGAAAAACCAATGGACAAAAATGTGCAGGAATGCATTGTAACCAACCACCTCACTATTATGCATCATACACTAGACATGGTATGGTGAGCATATGTTGCAAGTCTCAGTTTTCTATGCATACATCTTTATTGCATCTCTATAAAAACTCTGAGTTGTATTTGGACATTTGCTAACTTCTATGGGCATAAATGACTGTATAGATGCTTAGTTGAAGGGGGGTTGAAAAAGGAAAAAGTGGGAAAAAAAACAGTGCAGTGGGGTGGGGAGTGACTCCAGCTCCCAATGGGTAGGGCACAGAAGAAATATATATATATATATATATATATATATATAAAGTTGCTCTAGCCTCATTTAGGATGGGCCGGGACCCAATTCTAGGTGGACCGGCACTTTTGGCTCGGTCTTACAAAAATCTCTTCAAAGCAAAATGGTTTTTCATAAGTTGACATGAGAGCATAAATCAAACTATTTTCATTTTGTGATTGCTCCTTATTCTTGATTGATTTCTCTTGGATAATAACAATAAGTTTGAACTTGTCCAAAGTTCCAAGCAAAATACTTTTTAAGGACATAAAATAAATCCAAGTTACTTTTATGAAAGTGACATCTATCTTTGCATCTTGAACCAAACAATGCACTTCCAAATGAAAAATTTCAAAAGATTTGACATGTGTTGTGATGGACTCTTGAAGACAAATCTTGCAAGTCCTTGTGAGACTCCAAGTCTCATTCACCTTTCCACAAAGGAAACACCTTTCCTTGGACTTGTCCTTCTTGTATTTGCATTTTGAACTTGAAGCTCCATCCTTCACCTTAGCCCCCTTGCTTTGGTTCTCCTTGGATGGATTGGTCTTCTTTTTGTAGCATCTTGAGAAAATATATCCTCCCTTGCCACAAAGGTTGCACTTAGGATCCTTTCTTTCCTTCAATAGCATGCCACCTATTGATGCCATGTGAATAAAGGCCTGTGATATGATTCTACAAATGTAAAAAATGGATCTCTCTCTACACATTTGCCATAGACACCTTAAGGACTCTTTTCAAACCTTACAATCACTCAAAGAAATTGAGTAGGGTTGAACAATGTGACTTGGATCTCAATCTCTTTTCTAGAACTCTCAATTGAAGCCAATCTATGTCAAATTCTACAAAAGATTTGCATAGATGCTCTACATGCACTAGAAACTCTCAAAGGTTTCACTTGGAGGACAAATCCAAAGATGTTTTCTGGCAAATTGATGCTTCTAAACTTGACCCTATCACTCTTGAACAAATCTAGAGTAATGGTACAATGGATTTCAACCTCTCACCTTGCATATCACTCCTTAATCTATGATTTTTAGCCAAATCTCTCTTAACTTCAACATACACTCAAAAATCAGAGAAGATCAATTAATGCACCTATTTCAAGTTTCAATTTTAATTTTTTGGCTGATCTAATCCAAGAACTAATCAAGGGATTAGATTGTCTATAGAAAATGCTTGATTTTGCACCAAAAATCACTCAAATTGGGTATGTGAGTCAAATTCTCAAATTTTTGAAATTTCTCAGTCAAAACCAGAGTTGTATGGCCTCACACGTGTGAAAAGGGTTTCTACAGCCCACAACAAGATCTGGACCAAAAATTTTGAGGATAGCTATCAAATCCAACTCGCTACACAAAATTTGACTAGTTTCCAAAAAACTGCTAATTTTGGCTTTGATTTGGATTAACCCTATCAATTTCAACAAAACCTCTTGTACTAGGCTCTGATACCATGTGGAAAAAGTACAAAAATGACCAAGAGTGGATCCTAATCTGATTCTCAAGAGGGATTGGTTGTCAGATTGCTTGATCTATCAATCTACTTCAGATTAAGATCAATCTAGATCAATTCTAGACACAAAATCCTAACAAGAATAATCATTAATTGAAGGTAAGTGTAATTTATGGTTTCACACGTGTGAAACACTGTCTGAGTAGGACTCCAACTTGAAAATCAAGTACACATTGATAGAACCTCAAAACAATCAAAACAAATGTAGACAAATGGAGAGAATCACTCAAAATTGCTTCCAAAACCAAGATTGGTGTCTCACATTGATTATGGCCAAATGTGGCTATATAATATACAATAAGTGGGAAGCTCGTGGTATTGATCATCCCTCTAATCCCACATGTGGAAGGTTCTTTGTCATATGATGATTCGTCATGCAAAACTGACACTATAGAGTTTGACATTGTCAGGTTTACATACTTACAAAATTTGAGGATTACTAGTCCCCATTATTTATATCCCCAATAATTGCATAGAGGGTGTTGGAGTGGATGGTGTAAGTGGTATGTTGCATAGTGGTATGTTGATGTTGATTTGTTTGTCTCTGTTTGGAATCCTCAAGCATGTCCTCGTACATTGTCTTAGTACTAGTGCCTTAATACCTTGGTGTTGTTGATGTTGGTTGGATTTCTTTCTTGCCAAATAGTAGTTCTTGGCCAGAATTTGACATTGCGGGATGAAACAAATCTTTTTTCTTCTCCCATTTAATAAGGCCTTTTTAATATACAAATTGTGTTTCAATGAACTTGGTGTCATGTTCTTTCCATGTCAATTGTTGCTTTCCTCTGATGGACCTTGGAAAATTAATCCATAGTGTTCTCCAAAACGTACAAGTATTGCACAAAGGTCAAAAAGTAGGAAACATTGATCAATCAAGCAATGTACTACCATATTTTCAATCTCAGGATATTTTTGTTAGTTTCTAAGTGCCATCATAGTAATATCTATATATATATGAAAATCTTAATGTTTTCGTGGGCATGTTGCCTTTGAAGAAAAATTCACCCAATACTTGTCCCATGGTGCTTCGAATTTTTATAGCTAACAAAGATTTTGCATTCTTAGTACCTCTCTACATAGACTAGGTCAAGATAATCTTAATCAATCTATACCTGTGATTCTACTACATGTTTGAAATTCCACTTAATTATGTGAAGAATTGCCAGAAATTGGCAAATCTAGCTTGATAAAAAAAACCATGTAGTATAATGTAAATTTTGTACATAAGTGGATTCCACACATGTGAGGCCAAGATGCCACGTGGAAATCCACTCCTAATGTAGGTTAGGTCAAGTCCATAGGGTTGGTCATGTCATTTTGGTAGTGATTCTTAGTTTATAGGACCTAAAACCCTAGATTTAAGGTGAAAATTGACCAACTAGCTATCTATGAAGGATTTCAGATCATTCAAGATCCAATCCAAGTCCCTGATCTTTGGTTACAATAAGAAGCAAACCAACAATCCTGCCAATGGTAAAAAAATCAGCATCTACATACAAAATGAGATGCAAACTCTAAGAAATACTGATCAAACATGAACCAAAACATAAAATATAGTCGTTTTCCATACAATTACAGTACCCTACTGTATTTCCCATGTGTGAAACCAAAAATAGCAATAAATGATCATTCTACACATAGAATTACAAGATAACATCATGAGAGTGCACCAATGAGTAGTAGAATCCAAAGAGAACCATGTACAATGATGAAA
>MU832781.1:0-66744 GCA_029204225.1 Diphasiastrum complanatum
CACAAACATAGTACATCCTCTATTACATCAAAGAATAATCCAATAGTTAAAAATGGGTGCCTTCCAGCCAATAAAGGTTAGTATGTAGAGACTCATGTACTTGCCTTTACTATGAATATCTCCACATGTGTAAAAACCAAACCAATATACCTTGTAAAACTACCCATGTGAAGGGTTTGTGGATCTAAGTGAAAAAAAAACAAACGTGACATAGGAAGATTCGGCTTATTATCCCAGCTGGGTAAATAGTAGTTGATAAGTACAAAACCTAGTGGATAAATGCAGAGCCACAGGATTAACAAGCAAAAATAACAAATTGCAGCACTGCCTTCACAAAATCAGAACTAGATTTTGATTTTGATTTTTGTCTAATTTTTGTTAATAGACTCAAAAGGTCCAATAATTGATGTATGGATGATATCTCAAGACTACTACCACCTTGTGCATGGATACTCATGCTTCTACCATAAAGCACATTGCTATGTGATGCAATAAGGCTCTTTATGTAGGTTTCAAACGGCATACTTAGAGAGGGCTTACATGATGAGACTCGTTCAAAAATAGGCACCCAAAAAACATCATTAAAAAATTCATTTCCCTTGATAAGTTCACCATTTTCAAAATTTTGTACATCATACTTGCAAGCTCTTGTGCAATCAGGGCAGTAAGTTACCTGCATAATAATTAACAAGTATTCAGAAACCATACAAAGTGCTTGTAGAGCTGGCACTTTCTTTTGATTTTAGCATATCTTATCAGCTGCCCTACAATAGCAAAAAATTCTACATTGATGTGAGCTTAAACCCTAGACCAATTTAAGGCCAACATTCCTTAGACATCAGTCTTTATTTACCAAAAGTGAATGAATCTTAGAACTAACTTTAAGAACAGATTTTTGTAAATCTACATACACAAGAAGATGATGAGGCAATCTTATTCAATTGGCTACAATACAAGTAGCCCTAGATCATAAGAGGATGGATGGAAATGGAATTTCAAAGCTCCTTGGTTGTTGATCTAATTTCCGAAGATCTTGAAATCATTTGCTATCTGATTACACATTTTTCAACTAAGCTTAGATTTGATACATATAACAATCGGTGCACATTTTTTTAAGAGAGACAGGACTTTTCGGACTTTTTGTACCTAACTATTGTTCATAATCACAGGCGATTCTGTGTGATTCTTTTTTATAAGTTTTTTTGAAAATCAACCAAAGGAGTAACTTAATTTAGCTTGTTGGACATTGTTGTAGGAATCGAAAAAATTGTCCTTGCTGTATTCAATAATAGTTTGAAAAAGAGGAAAAAAATTAGCAGTGCTCTGTAGCAGCTAGTTTCTCTACTTTTTTGTTTTAGCTACAGTCGTTGGCTATAAAAGCTTACTGCACATTATTATACATCAACTCCACAAACATAATGCAACCACTTGTACTTCATCTCTGTGTCTATTGATGACACTGCCACTACTGTAGAACTTATTCTGATACTCTATCTGCGTCTTGAGTTTCTCTTTTGCATGCACAAGTACCTTGTAAATGTATCCATCTTTACATTCTGTCCCATGTCTTGCATCCATAGCGCACATCATCCCTATTTCTTTATCTACATGAACTCCATACACACTTTATGCATCGCTAATTTAGAAAGAATCTCAAGGTGTCAATTTTGCATTACAATCAAATGCAAGTTGATAAGTTTGGCACCATCGAAACTCTTGAAGGCCTAGATGATTGGTATATAAATTCAGAGACATGCTTTTCTGATTGTCCAAGGGTGAGTGGGATAAAATATATATGGTTCTTTCTTGCACGCACATTATGACCTTGGCAGAATATCAAGAACAAGAGGGACAGCTATTCCCGATGATCTTTTGCTTCTCTATGTGAGTCAATTACTTTTATAAAAGAGATGCAGTATATCTAGCTCAGTGCATCCTGCAATGTCCTCAGTTCTAGTGACTCCAGAGGACAGGATTTCTCAGAGATTAGGTTCATCAGTTTTGAACTTTTACATATGCTTTTCCTGACATTTCTTCCGAAGAATTTCTAGTCTATTTTGTTGATGGTATACAGTATCAAAGCTCTTGGGGTTTCACCCACGGTCTCTTCAACACCATGTCCATTGCTAACTCTTTAAACCCAGCATCTTGGCAACTTCATCAAAGATGATATTGCGTGAGAATGTTTTTAGGTCCTTTAAAAGTTCTAAAACTTCATTGAGTCTTGTTTCTTGCAGTGATTCTTGACACCCTTGGTGGATACATAGTGAGGCTAGGAGTCATACAACTAGTGAATGCTTATGCTGATATTTCATATGTCTGAGTTTTTCTTGTTCATTTGAATTTCGCAATTTGGTTGAAACTAAGTCGAATGCTGTATTAATTTCGTGAACGTAGATCAGTAGTGACTGACTACACTCTTCTTGTATATGGAGATTGAATGTTAGAAGGATCTTGGCACTTTGATTTCCCACATGGTATCAGAGCCATGGATCTTCTATGCTTGATTTAGGGCACCCTACCAAAAGGGATCGTCTTCACTTAGGGATCACAAAAATTCAGCACCTTTGCTGATTTTTTGGAGTGAAGATCCGTTTTTTGACTCTTTTCCGTTTTGCAGGAGGGCGCCACACATCAAAGAAGATAACAAGATTTTGGGCGCCCAAAAATCAGGTTGTTGTTTGCTGATTTTTCAGGTTGCAGGAAGGCGCCATTAATTATCTTCTTTGGGGCTTCTTTTAGGTCTCCCACATCCGTGTAGGTTTATCCTACTTCCGTTGGTCCGCTGCTGCCCTATTTTTCAGATTTGCTCCTTTGCAGGAGGGCGCCCATCTACAAGCAATTTCTATTCTTCTGATTTGGCTGAAAAATCAGCACCCTTGCTGATTTTACAAAGTGAAGATTCGCTTCTTTTTGCTTGTTTCCAGGTGTGGAAGAAGGCGCTAATTTTTTTGTGATGATCCGATCACATTCCGAGGCTGAAAATTGGACAGCATATTACCATTTGTAGGGTGCTGCAACAGCCCTATCCGTGTGTGTATTGTTCACACTTTTTGGCAAAAAAGAAGGGTTCCGAAAAAAGCTTTGTTGGAGGCTAACTTGATTCTTTGCTTGCTGGTTTTTGAGTTTGTAATGCAATTTTAGGCTGAAATTTTCAGCACACAAGGCTTGTAGGAGGGCGAGTTCCTACATCCATCTAATGTGTGGTTTCGACACATTCCGGTGCTGATTTGTCAGATTTGATACTTGCTGGTTTTTGTGACTTTTACGGCACATTTAGGGTTTGAAACAGTTAATCTTCTCGGCTGGTTCTTATGGCAAGAGATTTGGGAGCAATTCGTACATGTTTAGGTGAAGATATGTTGGACGGCACCAACTATTCTTCATGGAGTTGCAAGCTGAGATTTTGCATCGACGTGATGATCAAGATTTTATCGGTAACAAGATCTATCTTATATTATTTGAGATTTTGCAAGACCTCTAAAAGTGCTTGGGAAACACTTTTAAAGATGTACCGAATAAAGGATTCATCATCATGTTTTCTCCTCTCTACTTCATCCTCTTTGAAGGTAGAAGAGCAAAGTCATGCAAAGTTTGATCATTGTCTTTCTACAAGTACAAGTTTGCATCGGAATGTTGGTATGGTAAAGCATTCTTCTTCTCTTTAGCCATTTGTTGCAAATGATGGATGCATTAGTTAAGAACTTTATGAGCAAGCTTCTCAAGATAATGTTTTGGAAAAGGCTGAAATCAAGCATTCTTTGAAGCCATTTTGTACTAATGGAGGAGGGGAAAAAATCATGTCAATTAGTACATTGGTTCAAAGTGGCGTGTTGCTGGATTTTTTGGGTGTTCAAAGTGGCAAGCTGTTGGTTTTTTTCTTGAAGATGGTGGACACCAGATTCAGCCATGGTTTATTGATCATTTTCAGCCTATGTTACATCGTGAGCATCCTATTATGCATCGGGAACGGCTGTTGTAAAGCTACCTTTACAAGCTTTACTTCTGGCGCCAGCATTGTCCCCGGCGCCAGCAGTGCCCCTGCTGCTCCCGGCGCCACTGTGACCAGAATCCAGCCGGCGCCAAGTTCCTATGGCTGAAAATCTTTGATCAGTTCTAGCGAAGTCCAGAGAGCTCAGATCGATGTGCAATCACCTCACACGATCTAGGCATGATTAAAGGAAGCCTAAGGATCAATAAATTCTAGAAAGAGAAAATGACTTTCTAGAGAGGGAAAATCTTAGAGAGAGAAAACGTGCTTTACTAGCCTGAGTAGAGCACTTGGTATGAGGGGAGGTGGCGAATCCCACCAATACTATAGGGGAGTGCGAGTTGCGACTCAGGGCGAGCTCCAACCAAGTCTCAGCCTCCCTTCCAGTTGGTTAAGTCTGATGTAAGTCAGACCACTTGCTTGGAATGGATGTTACTCGTTTGTAACAAAGCTTCGAGTTGGTTAAGTTTGATTTATGTCGGGCTGCTTGCTTGGAGGGGAGTCACCCACATCGGGACCCTCGATCTGGCATGGCGCCAGGTTGGATCTCAATGTTGGTTTCTGAACTTCCAGTTGGTTAAGTCTGATCGTTGTTGGTGAGTTGGTTGCTTGTATGTCAAGTGGGTTTGGACGGCAAGGGTTGAAGGCTGGGAAGCTAAGTTGTGGTTCCCGGCTCCCTTTGGGATGCCTGCGCTACATGTGGTATCAGAGCCGACTGGCCGGTCAGCTATGCGGACCTCACGGAAATGGCCACTGTTTGGGGTTCATCAGAATAACTGTTGTGCAAGGTGCTGCCCACAGTGTAAGCACGAGTGCGTCCACGGTCGGGGTGGTCGGCAGAACAGGGGACTTGATGAGTCAAAGTGCTGCCCTCGAGGTGTAAGCACGGTCAGTTCTCGCGGTTCGGGCCTGGCGCTGTCTGCACGTAGGACGGATGAGGCAAAGTGATGTACCTTGTGGGGTGCGAAGCGACATATTCGAACTGTACGGGTTAACCATTGATATAGAGATGCTGCTCGAATTCGGGTGTAAAGCACGGGTGGTTAGCTGCCGGTGCGGGATAGCTGCCGATCGATTAGCTATAAGGGCTATCGACCAGATTTGGTGGGGCGTGACTGAGGCAATGTGCTGCTTAATGGTGAAAGCACGGATAGTTGGATGGGTGTTCTCTGTGGGCTGATTCTGTGATCGATCTGTATGGGCGCGGCCAGGCAAAGGTCCTTTGGCAGGACTATCTCAAAGGGGGACCTTGTCTTTGTTACCTGTTAGTAAACCTGCCTGAGTGTCTTGCTTGTATGTATTCGTGGTGAGTCTTAGTACTCGTGCTTTGCCTGGTTTGCATGATTGCTTGTGATACAAGGAGCTGATGGCTCGAGAAGGAACCTTTCTTTTGAAGGCTGATACCATCAGACAAAGAGGACTACAGAATCTGTGGGGCGGGTTCGCAGTTCAAGTACTAGCACGTGAGCGACAACGAAACGACTCGATGTTTGCAAAGGATGGATGGCTAGCCTGTTACTTGGGTTAGTTTCATTTGCGACAACGCCCACCAGACACAAGCAGGAAGTCAAAAGTTGGAAAGGGCAATTTCAGGGGAGATCTTCTATGGAGCAGTTGGTCTCCATTTGGGATGGCTACCTTCGGAACTGAAACTCACTGAGCATGGGTGATATCCAATGTCAGTTGGGTTTTTCCTCAAAGGGGAAAGACTAGGATCCTCTTCAGAGATTGGCAACAAGTTCGATCAAGCCATAATCCTAGCAGATGGGAAGCAAAGTGTTGGAAAGGCTTTTTGTCTGAAAACTCTACTCTAAGTCTGGTCAGCTGTTTTTATAAGTGGAGGGGAACTGTCACACACACCTCTCTCTTGGGGCAAATTTTGAATGAATATTGATCAAAATGGGGGCAAATTCAAGGTGACCTAGCCATACTCACACGAGGAGACTGGCGAACTTT
This sequence comes from Diphasiastrum complanatum, assembly GCA_029204225.1. Classification (NCBI taxonomy): domain Eukaryota; kingdom Viridiplantae; phylum Streptophyta; class Lycopodiopsida; order Lycopodiales; family Lycopodiaceae; genus Diphasiastrum; species Diphasiastrum complanatum. Next base: position 5,948 of record MU832781.1, read on the forward strand.
GGACCTAATAAGTTGACAAGTTTTTGTTGTGGAAAGGAAAGCTTGTTATAGGCTTTCTCTGGACCGGCAATGATGAGGAGACATAATGAGTACGCTGACTTGTGTTACGTGTAAAGCAACTGATCAATGAAGGAATTGTAAAAGCTGAGTCTTGCACGAGAGACTTGGTACTTCGAACGAACGCTGAGGGACAGTTCGTACTAAAATCGGACTAGTGCAAACTCTGGGTGCATGTGTCTCATTCAAAGAGAACTACTTGAAGCCAAGCTAGACGTACACTTCTTGTTTTGACTGTGAGGCAACTGACCAGTGATGGAATTGTGAAAGTCAAGTTTTGCGCGACACGGACATGGTGTTTTAAACAAACGCGAAGAGATAGTTCGTATGCGGATCAAACTGGTGCGACCCCTTGGCTCTCCACGAGGTCAATGGTTACATTTGGGCTGATTCAAAGACAACTACTTCAAACTAGGTGAGAGGTGCATTGCGGAGTACTCAATCTTTGCCTACCTTAAAGAGGCAAGAAGGAAAAGTATCAAGATTAGGCTGGGACAAGGAGAGAAATCCAGGCGCGAAAGCAACAAGGCACGGAGTGGACCATAAAGTGGGCAATCAAACGATAAATCCTTTGGCTCAGGGAGCCTTGATACCTGTGCGGAATTGATCAAATTTGGAGCTCAGGGAGCTCAACACAAAGTGCATCAAGGACAAATCAGGAGCTCAAAGGAGTTCCAAAGTCAAAAGTCAGAAGCGACAGGGGCGAACATTTCACAGAAAGGCCTCTGTCACCAATTAATAAGGTTCTTGGGTTTTATGTAAGCGATATAAAGTCTACGCTTTCCCCAGACAAAGTGATATTTTCAAGTTATGTAATTTTTCAGTACAAAGAGCTGAGCCTCCGACTTGTGGTGTGCCAGCTTCAATGTTAATAAAAAGTGGCCAGTAAATTGAGTACTGTGCCAAGTAGATCAAATGTATAGTTAATTTTAATTGGGAGGCACCTTTACTTTAATCTGACGTCTGATGAGGACATCAAATTTTATAAAGGTGGGGTGGATGTTGTAAAGCTACCTTTACAAGCTTTACTTCCGGCGCCAGCATTGTCCCCAGCGACAGCAGTGCCCTGCTGCTCCCGGCGCCACTGTGACCAGAATCTAGCCGGCGCCAAGTTCCTATGGCTGAAAATCTTTGATCGGTTCTAGCGAAGTCCAGAAAGCTCACATCGATGTGCAATCACCTCACACGATCTAGGCATGATTAAAGGAAGCCTGAGGATCAATAAATTCTAGAGAGATAAAATGACTTTCTAGAGGGGGAAAATCCTAGAGAGAGAAAACGTGCTCTACCAGTCTGGGTAGAGCACTTGGTATGAGGGGAGGTGGCGAATCCCACCAATACTATAGGGGAGTGCGGGTTGCGACTCAGTGCGAGCTCCAACCAAGTCTCAGCCTCCCTTGCTAGAATGTTGTCCTGGCACTCGCCCTGGCATACCAGCACCCCGAAGACTAGGGTCGGTCACACACTTGAAATGTAACCTTCTCAGATTTATCAATAAAGTGGGATTTTCCTCAAACTGACTCTGATTACCTTCTGGGTTTCAGTGTTCGGTAAAAGCGCCAGTTGTAAGGCCGCTTCAAACTTTTTAATTTGGCACATAGCTGAGGGTCGTATCCCGAGACGCCAACGGTATGCCGTCGGGACCATTCGGTCCGTGGCGCCAGCGGTATGCTGTTGGGACCATTTGGTTCAGGAACTGGTTGTCCCCAAATGTGTCGCAGCTTGTGGTTCTGAGTGTTCCTTGCATGAACGTGAATGGGTTAAGCTCTTGGGGAACGGGCTCTAACCTGTCGGCTGAGTTGGATGGCTTGCTTGGGTGGAAGTTACCTGTTTATGGCTGTCCAGTCTAGCGTGGTGCCAGGTTGGCTTCCAGCACTCGTGACAAAGCTTCCAGTCAGTTAAGTCTGATGTAAGTCAGACCACTTGCTTAGAATGGATGTTACTCGTTTGTAACGAAGTTTCGAGTTGGTTAAGTTTGATGTATGTCGGGCGGCTTGCTTGGAGGGAAGTCACCCACATCGGGACCCCCGATCTGGCATGGCGCCAGGTTGGATCTCAATGTTGGTTTCTGAACTTCCAGTTGGTTAAGTCTGATCGTTGTTGGCGAGTTGGCTGCTTGTATGTCAAGTGGGTTTGGACGGCAAGAGTTGAAGGTTGGGAAGCTAAGTCGTGGTTCCCAGCTCCCTTTGGGATGCCTACGCTACAACGGCCTGCGGAAGGTTTTTGGACAGCAAGGTCCACATTTAGAACACTTTGGACATCAAAGTATTGGTATTTTGTGGTTGTTGGACAGCCTGCTACAGCCTCTTGTTGGTTGTCCGAGTCTTTGCGGGATAGCAGAGCATCTTTTTACCTTGGACACACATGCCTCACCAAAATCCGTACCTTATGCTGATTTTCATGTTTTGATGCTTACTTCTTATGATGACGGTGTTGTCTTACCTAGTGTTGGTGAGCAGATCATTGATAGTAAGATTCGGGGGGATGTGATGGTAAAAGAGTATCATACTCTTCTTTATGTTTCTTGTGGTAAGAAGACTTATGGAATCATGTGGGAACCATTGATCGATTGCAAATCCATATTTCGGCTTGTGGCTGGTTTTTTGGTTACCTACTTTGGATGGAGCATGCTTGTCTTCACTCTTCGACTTGATGCTACCGCACTTCGTATTCTACATCTCTTCTACATCGGGCATGATTGGGGCTGAGATTTTGGCTACTTTGACTACTTCAAGCTGAAGTTTTTTTTGGCGGCATTAAGCTTGGATAGCAAGCTACATCTTTTCTTTTTCGGCTACATGGAGTTTTGGGCAGCATGCAACACTTTGCATTTTTGTTGCAATTTTTCATACTTCATGTCATGTTATGTTTTTTACATTATCATTTAAGGAGGGTGTTAGAAGTAATAAATGATAATGTTAGTTTCCCATAGGTTACTTTGACCCAAAAGGTCGAGACTTGTGTAACCATGGGTTAGGTTTATTATTTAGACCATGTTAAGTCAGTTTTAGTTGAGTTGGACCCAATTTTGGTCCAGTACTATTTCGTGGGTCCAAGTAAAGTCTAATTATGTTAAGGGACCCTATCTTGACTTTTGGGGGTGCCCTATAATTAGTAGTGGGTCTTGAAAGGTTCTAGAACTTAGAGTTTGGAAGAGTCTAGGCCCTTGGAAGGCCTATTTATATGTACTCTTTGTTCATTTGTAATTCATTCCCTTTCAAGCATTGCTACTACTTGAGATTTATATCAAATGGATGTCACTAATGGTTACTTTGAGGAAGAAGTCTACATCAAGCAATCCAAGGGGTACATTGTCCAAGGCAAGGAGGATCTTGTTTGTCATCTCAAAAAAAGTTCGTATGGACACCAGCAAGCACCATGCAGTTGGTATGCAAGGCTAAACACTCTACTCACTCTTGGGTTCTTGATGAGTGAGTATGATCACTCTCTTTAATACAAAATTGATGCAAATCATATCAATTTCCTTTTGCTCTATGTTGATGATATTGTACTCACATGAAATATTGACATCGAGATTGAAAAAGACAAATAAACCTAGTTAAGAGGTTGAAATGAAGGATCTTGGAATTCTTCATGACATCTCAAGTTTGGAGAGAAAAATATGTATGTTCTATCCTTTAGAATTTTCAAATGGATGGTTGTAAATCCATAGCAGCACCCATGGAGGTACATTGTAAACCTGATATGGGAGATAGTGAAGCATCCTTCACGGAAACTATTCTTTATAGAAAGTTAGCTGGGTAGCCTCATATGGTTCACTATCAATAGAGCTCATCTTTAAAATCCCTAGTGACTACATGTCGCCCCTTTCAAAGTTTATATCCTGATATTTTGGGTGGCATTGCCACGCTATCCTTAAGAAAGGTATAGAACATAGATATGGATTACAAAGATTTCTACACTGATGTTTCGCTTCATACCTACAAGTTGTAGCAATTATATAGCACTTGTAGCAATAACAAGTTGAGGTGAAGAGGGGCAGCACAGGTTGGTGTGGCTCAAAACATGAATTAATTTGCAGTTGATGTACTAAATATGGCCACAAAAATACCTTTTGGACTGCTAAGATATTTATCATGTGAACTTTTCTACTGTTTAAAATTTTCAAAGACGAAAATCAAGCATGACTTGATACTATGACTTCTAGTTCTACAAAATGAGAGTGTAACATTCTTCTGTGCACCGTGAGGTCCTAACTGAAGCTCTGATACTAATGCTTCATTTGCAGGAAGTACTTCGAAGCATCAATTATCATCGGTGGCTTACTTCTTTATTGTTTACGCTCACAAGTTACTCGTGATGAAACATCACCCAGATTACACTATAGCACATATTCCATTGGGCATGAAAGATTAACTACACTTGCAAAGGAAGGAGATGAACTGCTCAACAAACATGAATTTACCTCCAATAGTTTAGGTTGAAAAGAGTTGTCCAACATAACATCCACACCATAGATGGCTCTTGCCTTTGGACAATGCATCTTGGGGTACAAGGCTGGAGCAGCCTCAAAAATAGAACGAAGCATCACTCGAACTCTTGAATGGATTTCAAGCCAGCTCACTGCATGAAAAGATGTATAAACACCAGAAAAATCTCTCTCTCTCTCTCTCTCTCTCTCTCTCTCTCTCTCTCTCTCTCTCTCCTATGGCACCCTCCTCTCACGCAGCTGTGGCGCCCTCATGGCACCCTCCTCCTGTCTGCCGCTGCCTGCCCATCTCCATCTCCATAGGGCGCCCTCCGCTGCTGCCTGCCTATCTCCATCTCCATCTCCCTCCTTCCTGTCCCGCTCCTGCCCTCGCTACCTATCCCCCTGCCTGCCTATCTCCATCTCCACCTCCCTCCCTCCTGTCCCGCTCCTGCCTTCGCTACCTATCCCTCTGCCTCCTCGCGCCCTGCTGCTGCTGCTGCTGATCGCTGCCTTGCTGCCTTGCTGCTGTTGCTCGCTGTTCTACTGCTGCTGGCCCTCCATCGCTGTCCCCCTCTCTCTGACCCTCCATCGCTGTCCCTCCCTCTTTCTTGTCCCTCCCTCCTCCTTCTGGCTCATTGTTGTATCTTTCTTCTTGCCATTATGGCTGATTGGCAATCAGTGAATCGGAAAGGGAAGAAGAATACGCCTCCCCATTCTCCCTTTGTTTTCTCAGCCATCCCTACTACGGCTCCAAATCCCTTTACCTTGCCCCCTCCCTCTCCTGCTTCCTCTCTCTTTCCTACTCCGAGGTTTTCCTTATCATAGTCCACTCCACTCCCAAGCATCGTTCCTCACCACAGTTCTTCATACTGCGGCCTCTATGGCCTTCCCATCGAAACATCGTAAAAGATCCAAGTACCCGAAATCTCGTCATCCTCATCAACCTTGGTATGATGATGTTTGAAAGCAACTCCATACACAAATTAACTCTTCGTTACCATCTCCCCATCTTTGCCATCTCAAACGCCTATATAGATATACTTGTCGTTATAAAAAATGTATATATGACACTTTTGAAGGGGAACGTTTGGTAGATCTTCTATATAGCTCCTCATCTGGTGCATTCTGGTGTGGGTTTATCCCCCGCGCTCCACCTCCTTTGCTGAAAGATTTACGTTGTTGGACTAAATATGCCACTTTACTCTATACTTTTCCTACTGACCCGATTGTCATATCTCCTCGTCCTTCCACCTCCTTTTTCACCCCGTCTATGGTTTCTCTTGCCATTGAGAAAATGAAGACCCATCGTGCTTGTGATATAGAAGACCTAGAGGCCGAACTCCTGATATACTCTCACCTGTTTTAGCCTCACTTCTTAATCAAGCCGTCATTTCTGGATTTCCCCTCCCTTGGTGTACTAATATCATCCACCCCATTCATAAGAGTGGTGACCCCATGAAACCCGACAACTATCGTACCATTATGATTGGGCACATTGTGGCTAAACTTTATGGCACTATCCTTCAGACATCGATCAGTTGTGAGGCAGAGACACGTCTACTACATGCTTTGGGGCAGGCCGGCTTCAGGACTCCACCACTGATCATGTGTTCACACTTCGGGCTATCATTGAGGAGGCTAGGTCCAGGTGTTTTGTGGATTTCCGGAAAGCGTTTGACTCGGTCCCGCGTCATATGCTCATCCAGAGGTTGAGGGACCTTGATTTTTCCACTGATACCTTATTGGCCATCATGGCACTATATGAGCAGGTTTGGGGATGCTTCAGATCGGAGGAGGGTCTTTCTGAGAGAGTTAGGAGCACTATTGGGGTGAAGCAGGGTTGCTCCTCTCCCCACGCTCTTTGGTTTGTACATTGATGAGCTCAAGAGGGCCATCAACCAGGATGGTGGTATTGGCTGCAGGCTTGGTGATATACTCATTTCCATTCTACTTCATGCTGATGATGTGGCATTGCTTTCTTCTTCTGGTGCGGGGCTGCAGCGGCATTTGGATACATTACAGGTCTTTGGAGACTTATTTGGTTTGACTGTGCATACTAGGAAAACCCATATCATGATCTTTAATACCTCTAGGACCTTTATGCAGCGACAGGTGTTCACTCTAGGGGGGCCCACCCACTTGATGTGGTATCCTCTTATACTTATTTGGGGATTTCCTTCACTGGTCCTGCTTTCAGTATGAGACACGCCGCCATAGCTAGACTACATAAGGGTCATGCCTCGTTGGTTAGTCTCGAGCGTTTTTGTTTCAAGAAGCACATTCGGGATGCCCCGAGTAAGTGTGACCTATTTGACACTATTGTTACACCCACAACTATGTATGCAGCGGAGGCCTAGTGCACTGGGATTCCCGAGTCAGAGTGGACTAGCATTTCTCGTCTACATATCAGTATGCTGGCACGTATGATCAGGGCCAAGCCATATGTTCCTCACCAGATTATACTTGCTAAGTTTGCCATTATTCCACTCCGAGTTGAGGCTATTTTCAGGTTGATCATATACATCCAGAGAGTGTTGAGTCTTCCAGCTTCACACTATCCCTATATAGCTTTTCTCTCTTCTCAACAGCTTCATTATCAGGGTCATCAACTATCATGGTACTCCTAGGCTTCTCGTCTCTTACGTACATACGGCATGGATATCTCTGATCTACCAGAGGGATCCCATCAGTATATCAGGAGGGTTATTTATCGGGCATATTCTCGAGTGACATGGCAGGGGCCTTTGGGAATCAAACCAAACTTTTATCGCTCCAATTTCCTAGAGCTAGACAGTGTTGGGGTCCCAGTTTTGCCTCGTTATTTGGATAGTGGACTTTCACATTGCCTCCGATTTACATTGGGACAGTTCCGAGTTTCCTCACACCAGCTATATGTAGAGACAAGGCGTTTCCAGGGAATCCCTCACATGAGCAGACTTTGTCAGATGTGTACATTAGGGGAGGTGGAGTCAGAGGAGCATTTTCTTTTTAGATGCCCCATCTATTATGAGATCCGTGGACGTTATCACTGTATTTTCCGGGATACTCCAGTTACATTGCGCTCACTCATTTCATATGTTGATCCTCGATGTGTTGCATTGATGCTGCGTGAGATGTTCCTCCTCCGTAGAGATATTTGTCAGAGAGATCGTGATGGATACCATGACTCCCAACAGACCCAGATTACCTCCTTTTTATCTAGGAGACGTTCTAGAGTAGATATTGACGCCGACATTTTGTCCAAGGATGAGTCAGATATCTTATCTCGGGATGTTCACTGTGATCGCCGACAACGTACTGTTTCCAAACCATACACTATGGCTACACAGAGACTTCGCCTATCTAGAGCTCACATACGTCGGCCCTCCTCGTCAGTTCGTGCATCTTCATCATCATCATCATCATCATCATCTTCTATCCTTGCTTTTTTCAGCAGTGGTCCTGCGGTGACATGATACGGTCTATCCTACAGCTCAAATGGTTATTGTACAGCCTTAGTTATATGATTCCCAATGTACCATATCTCAAACCACATCTCAGACTTTCATGTCTTGACGGTAGATGAGATACTTTAGTTGTTTAGTCTTGTTAGGTTAATATCTAGTTGTTGTTGTTGTTTGATTATGGAGACATTTATATGCTCCGTTCAGTATCTATCACACTTGAGATGTATTTACTTTGTCTTATATGCCTTTTGGCATTAAAAGACGTCAATAAAGCTTTCTTTCTTTCTTTCTCCCTCGCCCATACCCTCCACTCCCGCGACCTCTACCTCTTCTCCTACTGCCACTACCCCCTCTACTCTTTCTTCCTCCTCTCCTTTCACCCCTTCATCTTCATCCTCTTTGTCTCCGTCTCTTTCAGCTGAATTTGCTTGTTTCCCCCGCATTATTGAGTCTCTTCAAGAGACCAATGTATCCTCGCTTGCGTTAATCAAGCAACAAGCATTCCAAATCTCCACTCTAAGCTCATGAGTTATTGATGGTTGTATAAGATGTTACCTCTGTGCTCTTTTTCAAAATCTGACACAAATACATGAGTATCAATGTGATTCATCTTGCCTCGATAATTCTGTAAAAGCAACAATATTGAGCAGGTTCAGTACACATATTTGCTTGCCAGCCAAGTTCTTTGGCCAAGATGTGCATAAAATAAGAAAAAGATCACATCAGTGTTTTCAAATTAGTGATGCATACCATGACAGTGAAATGTGTTTCATAGTCTGAGAGGCTGCTCTCTTCAAGTGTATACCTGTGATTGGCAAGCCTGGCCTGCACAAGCTTGGAAGTTAGCAAGCAGGAAATATGACATTGGCAAGTTTGATTAGATTCATGGTCGCAAACCAAAAGATATGATTATTTTCACTTATTAGCAACTGAATCATTGGAAATAGCTTGTGCTGAAGCTAGATCTATCATCACCTACTATCAGCAAGCACACAAAATGAGTAAATTGAATTTTAACGGTTAACCTATCAATAAATCTCCACTCTAAGCTCTTATATTATGTAGTCCATTATGAATACATGTTGGTTATCAGACACATAACCCTCGCATCTCACGAGTTATGATATGAGATGAGTTGTAATGCTACAAAGACAAGTAAAGTGGGAGACGAAGACACTAGTTCATCAAATGATTAAGAGTCAAATCAAGAGAACAGAAGCCCCCACAGGAGAACCCGAGAGTTATCAAGGGGCAATTCAAATGACAGTACCGAATGCTTGCAAAGCAAACCTAGGAGTATATCCGCCAAATTTTAAAACAGCTATGAGGTGAACATGGAAAAGAAAAGCACTTGCTCCATCCGTAATTTTCCTAAACAATGTGCTTTTCTTGGAGGGATAGTATATAGTGCTCTCACAGACTGTTACGGAGTGGTTTTCACCACTATTCTATCAGGCTATGATGGATTTGCTAGCATGGAACCCACTCACGCTACAACCACTTTAGATAACGAGGAGATGAGAGGCACCATGCATGAGCATATCAGACTGTACAGCTGCTAAGTCAGAATCAACTGCAACTTAGCTTAGATAACCGTGAGATACAGATATATTTGGAAATAATGATGCAGCAACTTGCATAATTGACACCTTAGTGGGTACTTGTGGTACGTACAGCTTGTTCACTTACAGCTCCTATAAGTTCTATAACGTACAATAATGCTTTTGCTTCACATGTTTTTGCTCATACTCCAGCTCCACATCCTGAAAGTTTTGTGACTACTCTTTTAGGGCTTCAAGAGCAAAGTGCAATAACAAGTTATTGTATTTTATTTCATCGGAATGAAGAGAATTGACTGGCCAAGTCAGAGACATACTTTTAGCTATATTTGAAGAGTGACATTCAAAGATTCAACCAGCAGATTTAGATTTCGATGGCACCACAATTACTTGCCAACAAACATACTCACGTGGTGATACTTGGCCCAATGCTACTCATCACATAGCATTTCAGTAGATTATTAGGGAAGCTATGATTGATTCGCAATGGCTAACACAATAGCGGGACGTATTTAGTAGTCTACAGCAGATGAGTGAAATCTTTGCATATAGAGAAATTCTTGGAGCTTTCTTATCTATTTCCTAATTGTAGACTGAGGAGATCATTTCACAATATTTAGCTAGATTAAGAGGGCAACTCAGGTATGATGTTTCTTCCTTCAAAACAACCACACTTTTACAGCCATGTCTTTGGCTTCTAAATGCAGCATAAGTAGACATAATAACAGGCGCCGATGTCTTTGGCACCTGCCACCAAAGTATTCAACTCTTTTGAGGAGTCACTCTTGTTGCTTCTACTTCCAATATTGCTGGCACATTTGCTAGCCACACATTATCGAGTTCTTGTCCTACGTATTTATTATGGTACACAGGCATACAAGACAAGCGCTGGTACCTAAAATGTTAACGCCTAGTAACAGCGCCAAAAACCATCGATGTTGCTTAATGCTACAATAACCATAAGCATATGATAATGACAAAGTTGAGCTACGTGTTTATATAATACAGGAAACCACAGATGCTACTACTACAGACATTGTAGAGTGTCTTGCTCAGTTGGCTTATGCAACATGGGTTGATCGAAGAGGATAAGATTTGTGTGACATATTAGATAAAGTGTAACAAATCTATCTCTACAAGTTTGTCACTCCAAATCTGGCTGGTGGTGAGAATGTGCTCATGCCTGCCTTAGACCGCTATTTACATACACCACTTGCCATTCTGATACCTGGTTACAGGCCAATTCAAGGGATCATCAGGATTCAAGCCTCTTCCTGTTCTTTGCATCTCTGGCCCACCCAACATGGTGTAGTACCGATAAGGATTGCCCTCGTACCTCGACATGGTACAATGGTCAACTTGACCACCCTGGCAGCTTGCAAGCTTGCTTCTACTCATGGCTCGGTGTTGAATTTCCGGCACACGCTTTGGGGGGCAAGCCCCACATGTATCATGACCAAAAAATTGTGAAAATTGGCAAAAGCTAACTTGATCAAACATTGTAAATATCATAATGACTTGTACCTATGATGATTACATATGAATAGGTGTCAAATCCCATGTGTAGAGGTCTGCTCACACGTGTGGAATAAGTTGAGGAAGTCGAATCTGCACTTCTAGAAGAGTTTTCTATATAGTAAAAAATTGACCAAAAAGTGCTCAAAATAAAAGGTTTGGTCCAAGAGTCAATTTTGCATGATGAATCATCATATGACAAAGCACCCTCACACATGTGAGATCAGAGGGATGATGAGTACACGAGCTCCCACGTTTTGTATATATAGAGCCATATTTGGCCATAATCATCAAGCAACACCAATCTTGGTTTTGGAGGCAAATTCTTGTCAATTTCATCATTTGTCTTGATTTCTTTTGGATGTTTTGAGTTTCTATCATATTGTACTTTGTTTTCAGGCTGGAGTCCATACTCTGACAGGTTTTCACACATGTGAAACCAGCAAGTACAATTCCCTTTCATTTATGATTGTTCTTGTTAGATTTTCTCATGTAATATTGATCTAGATTCAACTAATCTTGTGTAGATTGGTAGATCAATTGTATCTAACATCCAATCACTCTTGTGGATCATTTTAGGATCCATTCTTGGTCTAATTTTGCAGATTTTACAAAAATATCTTTGGCTCTCAATATAGCCAACACACAAATACCTTGATCTTATACCGTGGATCCATAGTGGTACCACATGGACAGAGAGGCCACACAGGCCGTGGCCAGTCTGATTTATGAGCTGAACCTTTCATTTGCCATCACCGACTCTGAGCCCTTCAGAAGGGTCTTCTGCCTTGCACAGTCTGTTAGCCCTAGCTGGAGAGTCCCTAGTTCAGAGGTTGTCCGCACACACATGCTGAGGGATAGGGTCGAGTCCTTGTCTAGAGAGATGGAGCCTCTACGCCACCACTGGGCCACTTACGGTTGCAGCATCATGTCCGATGGCTGGACTGATGTCAGGAGGAGGCCGATCCTCAACATCTTGGTCTCCACAGTTTTGAGGGCCGTGGATTGCAGTAGAGGGGGGAGAGTCATATCCGCAGAGTTCATGTTTGATGTCATCAGGTCTTCCATCCTGTCCATAGGCCCACAGCATGTCGTCATGGTGGTGACGGACAATGCCACCAACTGCATTTCGATGAGTGTCCTGCTAGAGGCCGAGTTCCCTCACATCGTTCATACCCCCTGTGCAGCGCACGACATAGACCTTCTGATGGGGGACATAGGTGCACTTCCCTGGGTTAGAGCCATTGTCCGCGAGGCCCTCTTCCTGGTGACTTTTATCACCAGGAAGAGGCGTGTTTTTGCCATGTTCCGGGTGTTCAGCCATCTGGACCTCCGTAAGCCAACCCCCACACGCTTTGCATTCGACTTGGTGGTTATCAACCGTTTGATCAGGTGTAGGGCGCAGCTTCTACAGATGGTTGCCAGTGATCTTTGGCGTGCCAGTACGTTTCAGCGCACAGAGAATGGGGAGCACTTTTCTTCCACGGTGAGGGGAGACCAGTTCTGTAGGGATGCACAGACATTGTCAGGACTCCTTCGACCACTCTACATTGTGCTCCGCATGGCTAACAGCGAGGGGTCGACACTTGGACTGGTGTATGAGCTCATGGACCGGATTGGACAGTTCCTGCAGCTGCCCATCTTGCAGCCAGAGAGGTAAGCAGCATAGTAATGTAATTGGTCTTTATCTTTTCAGTAGTTGCTGGTTTGTTTTTCTGTCGATGTTACGATGTTCCGTAATGCCCTAAACCACATGACTCTCATCTGCAGGATGACCGAGCTGAAGTTCATCTGGGAGACGTGGTGGAACTAGTTCCACAGGAGTATCCACAACGTTGCACACATACTGCATCCCCTCTTCCTCTCTCCGACACAGATCGTAGACTCATGGATTGTGCTCAATGAGGTGGCGGTTTTAATATCCATATCTTTGGTGTTCATGTGTTTGATCTACTATTCACATGTCCATAACTAGATCTTCTACATAGACACATCAAGTTCACATTCGAGTTTTGGACAAATTTGATGTGCATTCGAAATATCCAAATATAGATGGGAGTTGCAAATCATTTAGAAACTCATCTCGGAGAAGTAAAAGGGTAGGTCGTGTCTCCTTTTGGCCGAGATCGAGATCAACATTTAGCTTAGCAACGTCTAGCTATGAGCGTTCAAGGAGGCAATGCAGGAGTCTCCTTTTCTTTTAGCAATCGCTACTCTCCGACCTTCCTGAATCTTCCAATGCTCATCAGTGACATACCTCTTACATTAGCAGCATTTCTATGTGCTGCCAAAGATATCATTATTAAAGTACAGGGTCATTTACAGATGATATAGCAGCAAGATTGTATAGGTTTGGACAAGTATCAGATGTATGTATAGTTTGATGAGGGATACAATATTTATCGTAGGCTTCACTTTGCTTGCCGCATGCCTGTTCTGGGTGAGCCTCAAACAAAGAAACTGGCTCCTAGGTACTATAATCCTTTTCGCATTCTCTAGAAGCTTTGCTCATACTTACCATCTTCAGCTGTCCAGTACAACCAAAGCATGTGAAATCTTTCATGTTAGCTTGTTACATGTTGCTACTAGGCCGCTGAGGCCTACGATCCACAGCTGTCAAGTTATCCAGAGTTGTCTCTTTGCCTAGTAGCAGCAATTCTATAGGTATGGGTACAACATAGTAGATACAATATTTGGTGCAATGGGATGGATGGCATATTAATAAGGCACCACAGTAGTCCACTGATCATTTGTTTATATTTTCTTTGCCTTGGATTAGTCTAAAGCACTTTTAAGGAACCATTCAATCAGCAGAGACATTGTCATCAATGCTTTTTCTTTCCACTTCCATATCTACAGCATAAGTATACATCATACCTAGAACGCAGAATAGAGAGGAGAGCAAATATTCTGGCACATAACCAGTGGAATAACAATGATTCAAAAAAGAATCTGCAATTACTAAGTTCTGCAAGCTGGTCTCTATCAGCTCATAAATGTTAAGCTGAAGCTCTTCCAGCTGAGAGCTACTCTACATTCAATCAGATTGTTGATAAATCACGCTCAGTGGCCTATTAATTCTACCGTAGATCCATAGTTAATGCTAGAGGCCCAACAGTGACCTTATGATCATAAATTATAATCGAATAATAATTCCAAACACTTAATAACGGCCCAAGGCCTCAAGGAATATTGTCCAAATGAAAAAAGGTAACCATGTTGACCCATTGCGTACTCAAAAAGAGTCCTCAGTGTCTATGTGAAAAAAATGTTGATCATCATGCATTAGCCTAGGCTAGTTTAAGTAGGCCAGGGAACAAGTGGTAGGATGCATACCCTTTTGACACCCTGGTGTTAGGTGATGCATGTGATAACCCTATCTGGTGGCTTCCTAGAAGGCAAGAATAAGACTCTTCAAGATATTAAAGGTGGAGAAACCTTCATTCACTCTATGTTGATTGATGCAGGGCCTTCAATTGTTTGTAGGCAACCTATATGTGATTCCTTTGAGAGGAGGGTTTGTAGTCTAATTATTGCTCAGTTCATTAATGTCCTACAAGAGTTGTCCTTGGAGATTGTTACATGGTCCTTCAATCGACAATCCCTATTTGTCACATATGATGCTTTACGTAAATCACATTCAAAACTGAGACCATACAAGCTAAGTAATGAGCATCAACAGGAGGCATTTGGATCATGTATACCAATAAGCCTAGATTATGCATAGATGCCTACTTTGACCGTAATCTTTCCAGTAAATTCATCAAGAACTCAGATCTCATAGCCAATTTTGCAGGGATTTCCCCAAAAACTGACTGCCAAAACGCTGGATAAGTTTGGAAGGCATGGCAGGAATAGTCTAGACTGTTTATCTCATAGTATGAAACTTTACTTCATCGCTCGGATACACAGTTCCTGTAACCAGAATTAGCAATTTATCTGAGTGACCATCAACAGGACCAAATAAACAATCCAGGTTACAAATATCTAGATCCATTATTTTCTTGCTAGGCGACTGGGGTATTAGATTTTATTTTTTCCCAGCATAACAGCTGTTGCATTGTGCTCTATGATACAGCAGCAGCAAACTAGGTCACCGGTAAACAAGTAGTCTTATAATGAGACAAGAAGACCCACTTACTACAAGGTGTTTTGTCAATACATGGACAAAGACACAATATGATCCCCATCCATTCTGTGATTTAAGCCTTCAGCTTTCTACACTGGCTTGGGGAAGAACTCACAGGAAAGAAGGGATCTTCAGCTTTTAGAGATTACAACAATACTCCAAAAAGGATCGAACAACCAACATGAACTAGAAACCTTATGCTGGTAAAGAATGAAATGATTCATAGCAATATGTATTCCATTGCTCTCTTTGCAAAGTACAAGTTTTCTTTGCAAATACTGAATTTTTATACAGAGGAAATCTGGATCTTGATGATTTTAAGCTAAACTTATGAGTAAGGCTAGCCTATGCTAATTCTTTCGATTACAGAATATGCACTGAGTGGAAGAAGACTGAAAAAGAGCAAGCTATAGTATTGGGCAACAAGAGAGAACAGGCTTGCTGACACACCCAAAAGACATCAGAAAGAAAAATCTCCAGCGGTTGTATGCTTCTGAGTAGAACAATGTAACGCAGATCAAACTTGCGTCCCTGGAATAAAGCTGGTGTTTCTATGTACTTTTGACATATCTTTGGACCTGTCTCCATTAACCGAATAATGGCTGGTAACGACTCTGTGATCGTTGTATCTATGGTTCGTGCCATATTCCAAGGTTTTAAAATCCAAAAATTGTTTTCTCCTTTTTCTGCCCTTTGGTTGAAGTCTCCGATGAGTGCTGGCAACTGGGACTCTAAATTGTAAGTTGTTGGGAGCCAGTTGGGGGCACCACATCCCTGGAAAAACATATCAGTCATATGTTAGCGGTGAAGCATAGCAGCAAGCAACTTGATCAGATGAAGAACTATAGAGTTTTCTGACTGATGCTCAAGAACCCAACATAAGATACAGAAATGAAAAAAGCTTCGAGAAATACAAAATAGAGCAAATCATAGGTAAAGCTTCCATACACGTTTTGGAGTGTTCATTCCATTTTGGGCGGGTAAAAAAGTTTGAAAAAAAAAATCTATCAAAGTTCAAAATATATAAAACACCTACACAAAACTTTTAGGACAACTTGATAGATACCGAACATGAACGAAGTTTCATGCATGTCTTTTACGTATGCTATACATTAGAGGCAAGCATTGCATACCTTTTGCTATGGAACGTAGTAAAAAAAATTTACAGAATAAAAAAAAATTAACATAATAATATGTTCTGAAAAAAAATTTAGATTTTTTAGTAACTATGGAACGATGTTTTGTGCGCTACGGAACCATACAAAGAAAAAGCATGAAGGCCCATCAGTGATAGTAGATGTATTGTGTTGGAGGGACATAATTATCAATGATCGAGTCAACTTAAGAGATACAAGTAAGAGAGAGAGAACCATCCTGCTTATGAACATGGTTAGCTAAGAACAATGTTCCAAATTTCACCTCATAAAATGCATTCCATAATGATGAGATAATGCATATTATGACTGTATAACACAGTGAAATTCTTAACTTAGCCAAATACCCAGAAAATTGAGTTAGCAAAAAACAAATGGAGGAAAAAAAGTATCCATCTTGCACAGAGCATCTAGATTTGGCCAACGTACATATATATTAGATGCAATGATACCCGTTCCTAACATTGTCACATAGGATGCGGTATGGTATCGTCCCTAAGGAACGGCCGTTCCACTCCTTAGGAACAGATTTCTAAAAAGGTACAGTCCCGTTCGTATTTTAGGAACGGAACCATTCCTAGTACGGAACAGTTCCATACCCCCCCCCAAAAAAAAACTGTATACCTAATCACGAGCAGACAAACAGTGCCCAGCCTGCTAAAAAAGGCAGCTTATGGAGTTAGAGTGTAGCGAAAATTTTATGTTAGGTATCAAAATGCATCAACTCGACACTACCAAAATGATGGGAGTGGTTCCAATGCTACCAGATCGATGGGACCTAAGTTATTTATAGTTTTAGTTTGCAGCCACCATTTTTCGTATTGAAATCTAAGTTCTTGAGTCCATGCATAAACATTAGAGGGTTCCAATTGTTGTTCCTGTTCCTATTGAACCTAAGTTCCCACAACTTCTTGTTCCTATTCCTAAGTTCCCGTTCCTATTCCTTAACACCTATGGTAATGTATTTTCTATTTAAAAGTACGTTGTGAGTTCTCCTGCCTTTTTGAAGAAGTTATTCCATTTTCTTATAAGTGTGTCTTCTTGCCAATTTATTTGAACGGTGTGAAGCGTTGTAGCTCAATCTAGTATCAATATTACCAATTTCAAGCATCGTATCAAAGCTTATCGTCCAATTTCAAACATGAGATCAAAGCTTGTCGTCCGATTTCAAACATGGGATTGGAGCTTGCCATCCAATAAAAAATGCAGAGCATGCCATCCAATTTCAAATAAGATCAGCTTAGCTTCAATTTTGCATTAGTTAGCAACTCGTTTAGATTGGCTTATTTAGCTTAAAAGTTAATACTAGAGGACATTCTTGCAAAGATATATGTGCTTTATTAGTACATTTGCTCATAGCAAAAGCACTTCTTAGCATTGAGGTGTGGATTCATAGTCTATAGTGTTTGGGTCATCCTTTTAGTGGGGTATTATGATCATTTTAATGTAAATAACTTCAATACTTGTTTTTGGCTTTCTAAACAATGGTCGGAATTTCAATCTAACAAGATCTTTGGATTCTTCTCATCAAACAGTTGAAAATTATGTCAAGACTTGTTCCGATCATATTGCTAAACGTAAGGCACTAGAAACTCCACACTTTTCTAATTTCTACTATTTCTATCATTTCTATACTTTGTGAAAAAAAATTTAGACATTCACATCATGGTGTTTTCTATAGTGATTGCTTATATTGCACTTTATAGCAAGTTGTATCCTCTTTAGATTTACTCCATGGAAAGGTTTGTGATCTGCCTCATGATATTTCTACAGTTCCTTACATGATTCATGCGCCTATGGTTCTTACCGTTGTGCATTTTCTATCCGAGGATATTTGCCAAATGGTCTGTATTACTTATCTAGGGTATTCATATGCTGGGATCTTTCTAGATGAGTATACAGGTATCCTTCAATCTCCTTGTGCTTGGGTTATTGCCTCCGTCCCAGCTACCGTTTGTCAGGATGATCTTCAGGTTCCCTAGCATTTCCGGTTGCTCCATATCACTTGGTCTCCGATGTCGTTATTGAGTTGTCACTTTTTTCTGGTGTTCCTAGACCATCAGAGTACCTTGAGAGAGTTTCTTCTCCTTTCTTAGTTACTTTTTGAGGATGTTGCCACCATGTACTTCAGTGCCGCTCACATATGCTTTCATACATTCTCAGCTACAGGTGGATATTGCTCTCACACTTGCTATTGATGATGCGGATCCTGTTCCTTGTTCTGCTTTTCGTATATCATTTGAGCTTGCTATTCCTCATTCCAGTGCATTTCTTCTTTCAGTTATTCCAATAACTTCAGATTGCTAATCTTCCTGATGCTAGTTCCCTGGTCGCGGTCTCCCTGCCCTTGGTATGTGGTTGCACTTTTCATGTTCTTCTATTCCTCACTTGTGCACCTAGTGTGTACTTTGGGATTGCACTTGTGGCTAGTTTCGATGGGGGTCATCCGATTCTCTATCCATTTTTGTTGCATCTTATGATGGCTTGGTATGTCCATATGAGGTCCTAGATGAGTATTTCGGCTACAGTTTCTTCGTTTAGGGCCTCTACTAGTTCTAGATTTGCTGCTACTGCTTTCATGCATCATGTCTTTTTAGATAATGCATTGCTTTCCTGGACCTAATGGATCTCTAGCATGATGACCTTCTCGCGATTAAGTGCCTTCAAGGTACCGTGTGCCATTGCTAATTCTCATTCATGGGCCTTATGGATACCTTGGGCTTTTGACCAGGTTGGTGCACATTTCTCCATTCCAGCTATTCTTTGTCAGGGTGATGTCTTTATGCTTCATGTCTCCTGGCATATCGCTTGGTCTTCCATGATATTGCAGTGTGACTGTTGTTCTGCTTATGTTCCTACTCCTTGGTGCTGGTCTTCCAATGCTGCTATGCTTTCTTGGGGCACCTATATCGCTGAGTTTGCACATGTGGTTGATGGTTCCATTTGCGATTGGAATCAGCCTTTGTGTTTTGCAGATTACAGTTATAACAGTTCAGTTAGAGTACCAGCATAGGTGTGCCCCCATTTCTGCCGGCTAATGGATATTCTCCGCTGCTACCAAGTATTCCACCACCTCCTAATGATGTTCTTGTTACTTTATCTTCTTTTCTTACTAACTCTCGTGATTCTATTGTGCAGGCACAACAACATTTGCTGCGAGCTCAACATCGTCATAGGTCTTTTTTAGAGTTTTCTAGGGGCCAATTTGTTTATGTTCGTTTATCTTTTGCAAGTCATAATTTTGTACAAGGTCGTTCTCTTACTGAGAAATTGTCTGCACATTACTATGGTCCTTTCCAGATTGTGGAAAAACTTAGGCCTGTTACTTATCATTTACAGTTACTTGCTACTACTCGTGCTTGTGACATTTTCATGTTAGTCTACTTCGTTTGTCTCTTTTTCTTGGTGAACCTTGTGATCCTTTGTTTTTTTCTGATCCTGAACTTCTGCGATTTTTAACTGCTACTATTTTACAGGTTCGGGTCATTTTACATCATTTTCGTCGTCTTGTCCAGTTTTTGGTCCAATGCGACAGTCGTCCAATTGATAAGTTACATGGGAGTCTTTCGATGGTTTTGCCCACTCACCTTTATTGCAGGAACATGCTCGTTTTCTCTATGTGTTGGTATGCAACACCACTGTTTCTGATCCTAATGCCGCACCATTTTCTATTCTTGCTAATGCGGTTGCTCTACCACCTCTAGATATTGCACTTGATTCATCAGATCTTATTCCTGTTGTTGATTTCCATGATGTTGGTGTCCCTGATTTTGATGTTGTTGTTGTCATCCCTCCTGCTGATCTTTCAGATATTGATGGTCTCGATGCTCCTGCTCTTGATTCTTCATTACTTGTTGATGATGATACCTCAGTTGCCCAATGACCTCCATAACTGACATACTGATCTAGTCTTATCATCTACTAGAATTGAGATTAATAATTCTCTTTGCTTCATTGTACTGAAAATGGATATCCGCGGCTGTAGGGGATTCGGCTTTTGGACTGACAACCACTAGCACGAAAGGTATAACCCAGGAAAGAAAACGACAATACAACTATACTAAAGTGGCTCTAGTAGTTAGAATTTTATAGCCCACATTGAGGGCAATGTTTTAGGAGGGGGGAGTGATATGGACACGCATTATAGTCCATACTTCTCTACTTTCAACAGTATTAGTGGACACGCAGTTTATATTTACACGTGACGGGCCTAGAAATACTATTTTACATGGTTTTCTATTTTTGGCCCTTAATTTTGAATTTCACTTTCCCTCCAAATCAATATGAAAGGAGGTAGGGTTTGTCCACTATAAATAGCCACTAAGGCTGGTCAGTTGCTAGTTTTGATCATTTGAGTCTTGGGCTTCTTGCAAGGGAGTTGTACTATTTTGGAGATTTGCCTGAGCTATCGGCGACCATTGATATTCATACAATTTCTTAGTTGGAGAATGCTATGTGGATGCCTTTTGCTGTTTTTTATGCATCATTGATACTAATGCCTGTGAATCTGTTCATAACAAACGGGGAAATGTAAGAGTACCAAATATTTGTCTATGCGAGTCATCTTGAATTTAATCACTGTACTTTGTTAAAGTGTTGTGTCATGTCAACGACCCCTAGTAGTTACAAAAAAAATCATATGGGGTGCACGTACCTTTGATAATTTAAGGTGCCAAAGTAACTCGAGGTAGCTAGATCAGTGCTACATTAGAAGTCAAACTCGTGGATATACTTAATCTGCCACTTTGCAAATGATCATGTCTCAAAGGTGACTATAGACTCAACTTTGAATAAGGATCTGTTTCACAAAGTGGTTATTGCTAGAGTCTGATCTTTTGGTTTAGTGAGGTACAGTCCAATGTACTTTTCTTTCATGAAGTCTGTTCTCCTTGAAACATGTGCTTTTTCTACTAGTGTGCACATTTTCAATCAAAAGGGAGATCTTCATGGTTGTGCAGTTTAACAAACCTTAGTGCACCATCTAGAATTCCTGCATAATGCCACATTATTTTGGGTAGTGAAAAAATGAGTTAGAAAGTTTAATATGGTGAGCAAGAGCCGAGAAATCTTTGTCGAAGTAGAATCACATCAAGAATATCAAAGCTTATGGCACAAACCATTATCCTGCACGCAAATCAGATATGACAATCTTTAGTTCTAGTTTTGGTCATAATAAGGCTTGTCCAAGCCACTAGCTTATTGAGTATTATAACAATGTTGCGCAATTCTCAAAAGACTTGAGACAGACATCACATGCATGCTCAATATCTGTGGTGGCTGCAATGCTTGAAAAGTTTTCCAAAGCATTTGTAATATTTTCTATTGTGACTTACATGACTAGAGAGCAGAATGGAAAAGCCTCAAACCTGCTGAATTGTCTGGGCGAGATAGTGCTTCATGACAAGACAAGCTTCAAATGGAAATTGATTTACATACTGATGAGCTTGTAAGCCTACTGCTTCCTTGAACACCTCATCAACTTGAAAGCCCGTCCAGATTATAGTAGCCTTATGCGGCTTGTCAACTACATTATGCACAAAAAAGAGCTTAGTCACTAAGAAGTGTGTACTGGTGCACAGTAAAAGAGGCAACCTTGAAGCATGAATCAAACAAAGAGACAAAGATTGACTTTAAAAGCACACATCTTAGAACTTCATTGGACAATGATCTTAATAACAAGTACATGCTGATCTAACTTACAATTCCTAGTGAAAAGCTAGTCAGCCAAGATACTTCTGGCAAGGTGACTGTAGTCTTCTTCAAGAGGGGCTCTAGTTCAAAATTGATTCCTTCTAGCTAAATCATGAGTTATGGAAGCTGAGTTGAAGCATCTTATGGCCTTCACAATAGCATAAATAAACCATAGTTGGAACAACACTGCCTGTCCAGGCAAATTCCCTAGCTCCTGTGCCTACTCCAGTGGTTTTTGCTCCAGCTCCAGCAGCCCCCCTGGTTCTTGCTCTAGCTCCAGCTCCTCTTAGCAGCCCCCCTGGTTCTTGCTCCATCTCCAACTCCAGCCCCCCTGTTTCTACAACTGCTATTGACACTCTTCTTGTCAATGCTAAGATCGATACCATTCCCCCTTAGTAGAAGATATCTATATGCCAACGAAAGCATACAAAGGTTATTTTAAGACTGAGGTGGATGTTTTCAGATTCGAAGTACAACTTCTTAAGATGGTAATGGTGGCTCTAATCAAAGAAAATACGGTTCTCAAGGAGAAAATCCAACTATTGAAAGGAACATCATCACCAATGAAGAGCAAAAGCAATGAATTTGAGAAAAATTTGTGAGAGCATAAATTTCTGAAGAAAAATTACGAGATTTCAAGGCTCTTGATGTTCGAGTTCGGGATTACCGACACTCGAGATGTTCTAGAAAAGGCCAATTCATTTTTAGAGACTACACTGAGCTGCAATACCAATGGAATGGATAATGCCTGGCATACCAAAAAGCACAACAGTACTGTTATCATTCACTTCAAGTCAAAAGAGGAAAGGATAAAAAGCATTGAGACTCAAATCTATATTGAAGGGCATGAATTTTCTTAGATGATGAAAATAGCTACATCCAAGTGGAAGAACATTGGATGGAAGAACGTAGGACAGTTTTTCAGGAGGATAAGGCATCCGGGCGATTTGCTATTTATCGGGAATGGCTAGGTTAGATATCTGGATCATGGACCATCTACTTCTAGTGCCTAGTTGGTGTGGGAGTTTCCTAGGACCCTGTCCACATCACCTCCACATTGGGCTATGGTGCTGTAATGGCATTTGTCCTTCGGCAGTGGCAGGAGATTCAGCAGATTTTATTGCATAGGGGGATATTCTTCTTCTTATGGAGACTCATGAGAGTTAGCTGAGGGATTTACCAGAGCTTCAAGGATTCAAGTGGGTTTCAGTCTTTCGTCCAGAAACTCGATCTGTGGGGGAAGAGGTCTGGGTGGAGTGGCATGCTTATACAAGGATTCACTGCAGCCTATCATTGATCTAGTTTGACGAGATGAGCAAGCACGATATGTTTGGATTCAGTTTCTTGGTCGGCGGAGCATTGGACTGGATAGGAATATGTACTTGGCAGTTTGCCAAAATTTTCAGCTTTTGTAGATGGTATGGGCTCTCCGTACATTGATCTTTCTTTAGACATTCTCCTTTACTCCGAGAGTGATCATATACTTATTGTCGAGGATTTCATTGCTAGGACATCATCTAGACAAACAAAGTTTCATATAGCCTTGGATACTATATGTTAGAGTCCAGTTACGACTCTATCATGACCTTGGCACGGCCGGTCACCTGAGGGCCTGAGGCCAAGTATTGGCAAGGGCCAGTAACCGAGGAGGACATCAGTCCCAAGTTGGGACCGGTGCGTCACGAGCAGTGACCCGGTGTGGTTGCCTGACAAGTTGTCAGAGATGCAGTGTGTCTTGACCGTCGGGACCCTAGCCGTCAGTGACGAGATGCTAGCGACAAGTAGTCGGGGTAACCAAGAGGGTCACAGGTCTTTGGCGGGGCACGGGGGTGGTACCCTATGAGTCACTCAGTATTCACAGGTCACAGGGGCCAGGCATGCCAAGTGGACTGATCACCCACAGGTGGATGCCATGTGCCAGTTGACAGGAATAGCAGGTAGAAGGACTCAAGGAGGGGGTGCCTATGGTTGGGAGGTTCATTCTACACACTGGCTTCTAGGATTCACGAGCTTGGAGAGACTGGCTTGTGACAATTGGTATCAGAGCCTCGTTCTAGAGAGAGAAAACGTCGTTCTAGAGAGAGAAAGTGTAGAAATTCTCAGATTTTGCTTGTTCTTGAAGGATTTTGGAGGGAGAAAACGTGGGAGACAGATTGGAGAAGAAAGGTGGGCCTCCAGCACTGCTGTTCCAGCATATAGGGAGCCCACAAACACCCGTTTGAGGGAGGAAAAACTTGGCACTATTTGTGTCAAGATATCAAGGCTATGATGCTATGATGCCGCTGAGCTGCTGCTGTAAAAGGATGTAATGCGAGCCGCAACATGCGGCAGCACTGGAGCCTGTCGGCGTCGTCTGTGAGCACGGGCATGTGTGATAGTACGTCTCTATGTAGGATGCCTGGTGATCCTGGTAATAGCGTGATGGTGGGGGGTCCATTGTCTTTCATCTCTATGAGCATGTGAGTCGTCGTCGTCAGAATCATCCTCCTCGAGCAGTAAATCATGTGATCTCTGCCTAGTGAAGAATGAAGTGATCAGTGGCTGTGACTAAAAATGCTGGGGTGTCCCGTATAAATCTCTCCGTAGTATGACCATCTCGCGTACCAACAGAGCAACACATCGTGGGTCCTCATAGGCTATGAGGGAGCGTAGGGTGGTAGGCATGTCTTGAAACAGGTAGTGATATCCTCCTCTAATCTCATAGTATACTGGGCGTCTGAAGATAAAGTGCTCCTTAGACTCCACCTCACCTAGAGAACATAACTGGCTCCGCTCCTCTCTGGGAATACCATGGAACCTCCCCATCTCAATAGCTAGCTGATGAGACGACACCCTGAGCTGCCCCAGTGTGAATCTGAGGCAATGTGATAGTCCGGACTCCAAGTAGCGTGGCATGACCGGGGTCCCAAATGCATCCAGCTCCAAGAAATGTGTCCGATAAAAAGTTGGTTTAACGCCTAGCTGGTTATGCCAAGTCCGGTCTAGATATGCGCGATAGAGGAATCGTCTGGTATATTGATGGGTGCCTGAGGGAAGCTCTGTGATGGAGATACCAAATGACTCAAGTAGGAGGTGGGATGCCTAAGAGAACCATGATAATCTGTAGCCCTGACCGTGGAGACACTGTGAGAAGGATAGTGCAATCTGTATGTATCGTCTGTCTGTCTCTGGTAACGCCTGTATCCTCTGTGTATAAGTAATGAGCTGGAGAGCTGCCTTGATCTGGATAGGTGGAACTGCAAACTCGGCCAAAAGAATTCATGTGGAACCGAAGGCTTCGCAAGGATCAACCGAGCTAGCATGGTGGTCTGTAGTCGTGAAAGACTGGCCTAGCGTGAAGAGGGAAGACCTGCACACCATGCCTCTGCCGCATATAGAGCCGTAGGGGTGACAATGGTATCAAAGAGGCGACACTTACTGCGAGCATCCTGGATGGACTTCCGGAAGCAAAATCTCTCTAGCTGAACAAGGGAGGCATGTCCCTTCCCCAGTCGAGTGGTAGCAGCCTGTCTCATGCCAAAAGTAGGACCTGAGAAAAGGATCCCTAGGTATGTGTAGGAAGGGACCACCTCTAGGACCTGTCCCCCCAAAGTAAGCTCTTGTCGCTGCATGAACGCTCGAGAAGTGTTGAAGACCATAACCTTAGTCTTCGCAATGTTCACCCCTAGACCCCATCTAGTGCAGAACTCATGCAAGCAATCCAGCTGTCGCTGTAGGCCCTCTCTGGTAGGTGAGATCAATACCACATCATCTGCATGAAGGAGGATAGCAATCAAGATGTCCCCAAGCCGGCAACCAGCACCACCACACTGTGTAATGACTCTCTCCAACTCATCAATGTACAAGCCAAAGAGGACTGGTGAGAGGGAGCAACCCTGCTTCACCCCAATGGTGCTCCAAATGTGATCGGATATGCCACTGCTATGTCGAAAGCATCCCAGGACACGCTCATAAAGTGCAATCACAGCAAGAACGATGTCAGTGGAGAAGCCAAGGTCGCAGAGTCTCTGGATGAGCAATGAGAGAGGAACCGAATCAAAGGCTTTCCTGAAGTCCACAAAACAACAGTAAACCCTCTCTCTCCTGTGCTTAGCTTCCTCAATCAAGGCCCGCAATGTGAAGATATGATCTGTGGTAGAGTAATGGGCTCGAAAGCCTGCCTGACCCATCACATGTAGTCTCCTAGTCTCGGCCTCTGAGCTCACAACTGACTGAAGAATAGTACCATATAGCTTCGCCAGGACATGCCCGATCATGATGGTGCGGTAGTTACTCGGAATCATAGGGTCACCATTCTTATGGATGGGGTGGATAATGTTAGTGCACCAGGATGAAAGGAAACCGGAAACAACTGCAGAATTAAGAAGGGTGGCTATAGTAGGAGCAAATACGTCCGAGGCATGGGAAAGGAGTTCCGATTCAAGGTCTTCAATATCTCTGGCCTTGTTGGATTTCATCTTCTTAATGGCTGCAAGTACCATGTCAAGTGTGAAGAAGGAGACATCAGATGGTCGTGGAAATATAGAGATGGGTGAGTCGGTAGGGACGGTATACAAGCTGGTCGCATAATCAGTCCAAATGCGGAGGTCCTCCAAGAGGGGTGGTGGGGAGCGAGGAATAAACTCGCGCCAAAAAGCGCCCGAAGAAGAACTGAAGAGGTGGTCAATCAGGCGTCTCCCTTCAGTATCATCGTAGGAACGCTTCTTAGGACAGAGAACACGGTGGTAGAAACGTCGGGAGGATCGAAGCAGATGTGGAGCGTGGATACGTGAATAAGTAACTGACTGTTGAAGGGAACGACACTCGGCATCATACCAAGGGGGGTGTAATGGTCGAGATGTGCGTCGAGTCTTTTGGGGATGGGGTTTTGTGGGAAGAGTTAGTGATGCAGCCGCGTGGAGAGAGGTGGTGAGAAAAGAAGCCTAGGTGTCGACTGGACTGTCATGAGGAAAGGAGTGTAGAAGTGAGGCCAAGGACTGCCGGTAAAGTGGCATGTAAATGGGATCAAATGTGTACGTGGGTGATCGGGTAATCAAGGGTAGGTGGCCGATATCGAATGAAAGAAATAAGTGGTCAGAGAGGGTGGTGGGAGAAATGCGGAAGTCAGAGACTATGGGTACAAAGGATGGTGACCCCATGAGATAATCAACGACACTATGTCCTCCACTGTGAGGATGGCATGTATAGTTGTCTGAATGTGGCCAGCAGGGTAAGCCATTCAAAATGGCTAGCTCATGCGCCTCTCCAAACTGCAGTAAGTGCTCACCATATGAAGTAATAGGTCCCAAACTGTCCGCAGAGGTCCTAGTAACCCCAAGCATATCACTGTAAAGGGCACGAACACGCAGCTGATCGGAGATGTCGAAGAACTCTGTCTGTCTCGAAGATGTCCGGGCATTAAAGTCCCCTGTGAGGAGAATATGCCCCTGCTCTGAGAATCTGATAATATCTAGTGAGAGGTCCTGATATGGGGATCCAATACCCTCCACAAAAGATGAGGACTCTGGTGGAAAGTAACATGCTGCAACAAAAAGATCTTGTCCAAACCAATATCCTGACCCACAATGCAAGTTCATATATAGCGGGCCTGCTCGTCATGTCGGATGAAGTCAATACTCAAATGGAGAGTCTCTCGGTACAGACATGCGACCCCACCTGAACCTCGGCCACTGGCAGATCTAGTCTCTCGTCGGAATACTGAGTCCCATCTATATCCAGGAAAGGAGGGAAGTCCTCACTCTAGGCTCTCGTGTGTCTCCATCATGAATAATGTGTCTCTGCCTGTGATAAAGTCAACCAGATCCCCTGCCGCGGAAGATGAATGTATGCCCACACAATTCCACACTCCAATCCGAAGGTGGTGTGGATGGGGCCCCGGGGTGCTCCCAACCCCGGGCACCCCAAATCCCTAGCACTGGGAGCCGCTAGGAGTGCTATCAAAAAACCGCACTCGTCCATCCCGATAAATGGCTCGTCTGCCAGATTCACGGGCTGCCTGAAAGGCCTTACGTCTCTCCTCTACCTGGATAAACGTGAGGTCGTCATCCATGTAGATAGTGGTACCACATAGCTTAGCTCTGCACCGCAAAGCATCTCGGCGACTCGCGAGGGAAGTGAAGTGGATAATGAGTGTGGTTGCATCTCTAGTGGTCCTCCATGCGGTATCTAAGCCATCTGTCCTGTGCCCGAGAGTGGTGTCAAGAAAGCGTTTGGCTTCAGCCAAGGCATCCTGTGTATCCGGGATCCCACAAACTCTAATGTTGTGTGCTTTTTGGTCTCGTGATTTCTCTTCCGAGACGGTGGCTGAGATAACCGAAGAGATGGGAGCGCTTGGTTTGGAGCCTTTTTTCAGAACTAATGCCCAAGAAAGGGCCTCTTATTGCTGCTTTTTAATCTTGGTCTCTAGTTCCCGTATCATATTGGTGGTAGATGCCGAAGCCGTAGCCTGTTTGGTCCCGATGGATTGTTCGAGTGATGCTACCTTGGACTGCAGCATGTTATTCTCATGACATCCATAGAGTGACAAGTCTCCTAGATTCACGCTATCCACACATGGCTCTTCTTTCATCTCAGCATCTTCATCACCAAGGTCATTAGTAATCATGGTACTCTCAGGCTTCTCGTCTCTTGCATACATATGGCATTGCCATTTCAGACTTACCAAAGGGATCTGATCATTGAATCAAGGGGTCATTTATCATGCATATTCCCGAGTGGCATGGTGGGGACATCTTGCGGATTTCCACCGTTCTAGTTTCCTAGAGTCGGATCAAAGTTGCACTGCACGTTCCAAAACGGGTTCCAAGAAATTTCCCAAAACGTTGTTCAAGAACCCCCCATTTTTTTTTTTTTGCAATATGGTATTTAAATTGCAAAAAAAATAATGGGGATCTGATGGTGGTGTCTCAAATTTTTTTTTAACACTACAGGGACCCTATTTTTGTCAAATGTCTGATTGTTTTTAAGAGTTTAAAAGTTTTTTAAAACTTAATTTTTTTCTGTTTTTATAGCCAAAAGTCAGCACTAAGTAATCAATATACTATTATATCTATAATATGTATTTATAAAAATACATCGTTGGTTAGGAACCGTCGCCGAGAATTCCAGAAGCTATTTTCACAGTACTGAACATGCCTGCAAATTTTTGTCCAAAACTGATGAGCCAAACTAGTACTTTGTCGAATAGACCCTCAAAATTAGCCTATAAAAAGACTGAATACGATTTCATTTCTCACTTACAAACTGAAGATCACAAAAGAAAGTGAGATAAAGTAAAAAATAAAGAAATGGTGTGCTAGCAAAGCTCTTGCAAAAATTTTCCACGACCAAACTTTCCCGCAACTTTTTTACAACCTTCTGATACACTCTCACGCCTTTTGTTCTCAGTTTTACTTATTGCCATCATGTCTTTCAATGATACTAGTATCTCACCCCGCTCAGTTGTTCTACGTGATGTTCCGACCTCAACGGACATCATGTTGCTTCCTAGCACAAGCAAGGTGGCAGAATGGATGAACCTTCCCGAGCCTTTGCTCACAGCAATGGGGATCCATGAGAGTGGCTTTTCAAACAAAATAAATATGGAGTTTATTACCATGGCGTTTAGTACTTGGAATGAAGCCAAGGCTAAATTCTACATTACCTTTCTGGGAGTCGTGCACAAGGTGCGGGTCACTGAGGCCGCCCTTGCTGCCATAGGTATCATTTCCGGGCCTCGTCCAACCCCATCTCATAAACAGGCCAAGTCAATAATCAAACCATTTGTTGATTCTACCATCAATTAATACCACACAAATGATGGATACTTGTTAGAAGCCATCAGAGATCCCATCCTCCATGTTGCCGCACAGCTTCTGAATAACTTCCTGATGGTTGGTAACCTCAAGAAGGAAAGGATCTTTTCCCAGATCCTCCATCGCTTGGTCGAATATAACTATGAGTTACATAAGGGGACCGTGCAACCTTATGATTGGTCTTCGGGGAGCTGAAGAGAGAGATCAAGAGTAACACCAAACAGTAGTTCATTGCGGGCTCTCTTTTGTCCTCCTTGGCCGCCTCGTACTTAGTCAACAAAGTTCACGGATTTCATGCTGATTCCGTGCTAGCCACCTATGATGTAGCACTAGCTGAATCATCCCGCCAAGCATCCAGCTCCCAGAGTCGTCGTAGAGTACGCAGCGAGATTGTCACACCCGCCTCGCCCCCCGCATCTCGACGTCATACTCAGCCACCACCGTCAGCTACGCCCATACCCCCTGCTGCACCTCGCTGTACACTACCCGTTCCCCCAGCCATTGCAACCACCCTCGCCTCTGACTCCTCTCAAGGACCATCTGTGACAATTGGATCTACCATTTCAATCACAGTTACCCAAGCCGCCTCACCCCCACAATCTACCGCTATGTCACCGAATACACAACGGTTTATGGAATTGTTCGATGATTCCAACCCATTACAAGCAGATGAACAATTTGTGATGCCTTTGAGTCCGGGACCCTTTGGACCAAAATCCCTCGGAATGGAATTCGATCAATTCCATGAAACTTTTGATACTTTTGATTCAGCACCACAATTTCAGTCAGGCAAACAAGCAGATCAGGCACCCGACATTATCAGAGTCGCTCCTGAGGTTGTATCTCCACAACAGTTCTACGCCCAAGTACCAGATGGGTTTGAAGAAGAACATATCTTTGAAGAAGAACATATCTTTGAAGAGGAAGATCCACAGGGAAAAATTCAAGGCCAATCACGACAATCCATGGGATCTGGACCTCCTCCTACTGCTGCTGCTGCCACGTCGACACCCTTGGATTCTGGTGACGCCCTTGGAATTCTTTCACACCTTCGGCGAATGATCCAGATGATGCTTGATCAGAAGACGACAATGGAAAAGCGAATTGCAGATTTGGGATCGAAAAACACTCTCATCAGCCAGAAACTCATCCAGCTGAATAGAGAGTTGAAGATCGCCAAACAACATGAAGACAAATCAGGAGCGGAGCTGAAGAAGGCGCAACAACATGCAAATGCCTTGGAGAAATATGTCTCCACACTCCAGAATGCGCTAACAAATGCACAAGATCAGGTTGGCAAAGCCGTTCAGGACACCAAGCAGCAAGTTCTATTATTGCAAGGCAACTAGAAATGGCCAACCTTGACAAAGAAAGGATCCTAGGAGAATTAGATGCCACAGCTACGGAGCGAGACAATTATCTTTACGCGGAAGCTCCAGATCGTCATGTCCCTCAAGAGGAGATCCGTTATTTGTTTAAGAAGATCGAGACATATCATAATGCATTGTCTGAATTCCAAGATATATTTGATCGATTCAAGGGCAAGGCATCAGCTGAGTTGGCAACGACAAAATCTATCATAAAAGAATATGAAAAAGCTGTCGCACAAGTATTGCAAAGTATCATATGCCACCCTTCTCGCCACCACAGCATGATCAGGGTCAGTTACGAATAGAGCCACAACTGATCTAGAGCTAAGCTATGAAAGCATCACATAAGTAAGACTTAACCCTAGAAAGCAGGAAAGAGAGAGATTAAGGAGGCTAAAGAGAGAGATCAATATCATCAGCTGAATGACAAATGACACAGTTTCCCTACTTATAGCCAAGAGGAAGCCCTAAAAGGAAGCTTCCAGTGGCTAGGGCCCAACTGGGAGGGATAATAGTGCGCCCTCCAAGAAGGCCCCCACTCTCGAGTAATATGTCCAAATGGCCTAATAATGAATAATAAGGCCAAAGGCCAACCATATAGTCTGAATGTCACTAATGAATAAAAAAGGGCCCAAGGCCTGCTTATGCATAAAGTAAAGTAGCTGTAAATGTAAATGGACGCGGCGAATGTAATGAGCCGAGTCCATAACTCTCCCCGACACAAAAAAAGACCCAACTACCAAAAAGATAACCGGATCAAGTAGCAGCAAGCCTTGGTGCATCAACAGCTAGAGGAACATCTGATGTAGAGGAATCAACAAGTGCAGCAAGAGCACGAGCCTGATCCGCAAGTAATGGTGTATGATAAAAGATATCAATAGGCTCCCATGTGGCCTCCTCAATAGGACGACCATCCCACAAGACCAAAAAATGAATCTGCCGGCGGCGTCGACTATGGTATAGACGGACCTGTAATATAGCAGCAGGTAAAAATGGAAATAACTCTGGAGCAGTACGAAACTCAGCATCACAAGGAGCGTCATCCTCAATAGCAGCACGTAATAAACTGACATGGAATACATCACAGGCGCGTGTGGAAGCAGGAAGCTGTAAGCGATATGTAACTGGACTAAGAACCTCCACAATGTGATAAGGCCCATAATAACGTGGTGCAAGCTTCTCAGTAGAAGCATGGCCCTGGACAAAATGATGACGTGCAAACCGTAAGCGTAGATAAACCATATCTCCAAGCTGAAACTCAACATGGCGGCGGTGACGATCAACTGAGGTCTGATAACGCTGCTGAACATGCTGTAAATGAGAATTGGCTCGGGTAATAAGCTCTTGAGCACCTGATAAAAAAAATGCAAGTGTAACAGGTGTATCCTCAGGAGGAAGAGGAATGCCAGGTAAAAGAGGTGCATAGCCATGAGATAATAAAAATGGTGAGACACTTGTGCTGGTACTAACAGAGCTATTATAGCTATACTCTGCTAAACATAAATGCTGATCCCAATCCTTCCCTGAAGGAGTAACAAAATGGCGTAAATAATCCTCAAGGATCCTGTTAAGGACCTCAGAATGCCCATCAGAAGTAGAATGATAAGCAGAACCCATAAAAAGCTGAACATCCAAAATACGCATAAGCTCTGTCCAGAATATAGATGTAAAATTACTATCCCGATCAGAAAGGATAGTACGAGGAAATCCATGCAGGCGGAAAATCTCTGATAGGAACAAACGGGCACACTGATCTGCTGTGATAGTACTGCGAACTGGGATAAAATGTGCCTGTTTCGAGAACTTGTCAACTACCACCATACATGAATCGTGACCACGCTGGGTATGGGGAAGGCCAAGGATAAAGTCCATAGATATATCAGTCCACTGGCGATGAGGAATAGGCCAACTTTGTAGCAAACCAGCAGATTTAGCACGGGAGTACTTATTACGAAGACAAAAAGGGCAGGTACGAATAAGTACAGCAAGCTCAGATCGAAGAGAGGGCCAATAGAAATGGTCTTTGAGACGAGCATAAGACTTCTGAAAACCAAAGTGACCCCCAACAGGAGAGGAATGAGCATCCGACAACAACTGGGAACGGATACCCAAAGAACTAGGGATACAAAGAGAATCATAATGATAAAGACGATTGTCAATAATGGAGTAAACCTGATGAGGACTGGACGAAACAGGTGGGGCAGAACTATAAACATCACGAAAATCAGAACATGTAAGGTATGCTGCAGGTAGGGCATCAAACCATGGAGGAATAGTAGAAACAAGTGTATTTAACAAAGCTGGAAGACGAGATAATGCATCAACAACAGTGTTAGCACGACCAGGACGATACAATATGGAGAAATTAAAAAACTGTAAAAACTGCAACCAACGAAATTGACGATCACTAAGGTCACGTTGAGAAAACAGACAACGTAAAGACTGGTGATCAGTAATAATGTCAAATGGGACTCGATACAGATAATGACGCCACTTCTTAAGAGCATAGATAATAGCAAAAAGCTCTTTCTCATGCACAGAATAACGTTGCTCATAAGAGCGAAGACGACGCGACTCATAAGCAATAATACATTGTGACTGGCAAAGTAAAGCACCCAGACCAACATTACTAGCATCAGTCTCAACAAGAAACTTCTGATCAAACTGTGGTAAACACATAACGGCAGCATCAACAACAGCACGACGAAGAGTATCAAACGTTGTCTGACAATCAGGAGTCCAAAGAAAAGTACTAGACTTCTTAAAAAGTGCATGAAGAGGAGCTGCAATAGTGGTAAAATGAGGAACTGGACGACGAAGGTGAGTGGCTAACCCAAGAAACATACGAACATGATGAATATCAGTAGGTATAGGCCAATCCTGGATGGCCTAAACCTTATGAGGGTCCAGATGAATGTGACCATTACAAATAAGAAAACCAAGAAACTCGATCTCAGAAACAGCAAAAGAACATTTAGACAACTTAGCAAATAACTGGTGGTGTACAAGTAACTGAAAGATAGAGGAAAGATGGGCAACATGCTCAGCAAGAGACTGACTAAAAATAAGAATATCATCAAAATAAACCAAGACACAATGACCAAGAAGCAGACGCAAGACGTTATTCATCACATGTGACTCATGTCAATTGACCAAAGTTGGTATTATCAATTGGCCCAATGTTCTCTTTTGTTAACTTCACGCCTCCAACATTTTGCATTTATTAGAGGCATCTAGTGAATTAAACATTTGTTAAAGTGTAATACAATGAGAACAACAAGGTGACTGATATATCACAAGAAGCTTTTAGCAAGTTATGATGAAAACACAGTTGCAACTGATCATTTTTTTTAAGTGAAAAACAAAAGTCACAACTAAGTATTATCATGAGAGAGTCTACTAGCGTTTTGTAGGGTTCAAGAAACCCTTTGACTCAATTCCATAGCCCTTGCTTATTCGGAGCTTGCAAGAATTAGGCTTTCCCACAAATATAGTAATGGTCTTGATGGCACTATATGAGAGAGTTTGGGATTATACACAATGGGATATATCATAAAGCCTACACACCAAGGGTCCTCATAGGTGATGAGAGAGCATAAAGTGGTAGTAGGTGAGTCTCTGAATAAGCAGTAATATTGACTACGTATCTTAGAGTAGGCACAACATTTGAAAATAAAATGCTCCTCGGTCTCAACCTCGCCCAATGACCGTATCTAATATGTCCTATCCTCACAAGGGGTACCCTAGAAGCGTCTTGTCTCAACCTCAAGCTAATGTGAAGATACTCTGATCTGTCCCCATGTGCATCGCAAGCAATGTGATAAACCATAATCAAGGTACTGCAGCTGAAGATTAGCAAAGCGAGAGAGTAATGATATAAAGGGAGAGAATTAGAATTAGAATTAGAACTAATATTATTAACGTCTTTTGGTACCCAAAGGTACATAAGACAAAAGAGTACAAAAAGTGGAGCATTGTCCGCATACGAACTTATTTACTAGTAAAAGAAAAGAACTAGCATATCTATCTCTCTATCTCTAAGAAGAAGTATCAAAGCTTGACCACTAGCTTGTGAGGGTACAATGCAAGAGCTTAACCACCTGCTCTGCGAAGGTGACTAGCTACGAGCAAGTTGCAAATAGTGAGTGATAGTAGTAGTGGAGCGTGTTGTAGACTGGCGGGAAGCACGTGAAGATCTGGTAATCCTGGATCTGGCAAAAGTATGTGAGACTCTTTGTGTCTTCGATCTCCGAATGGGGACCTCAAAATCCACAACTGAAATATCCTCTCTGTCTCGTTTCTGAAAAAACTGGGTAAAATATGAGCCTGACTGTGATTCATATCTGGGGCAGGTAGAAGTGAAGCTCGTAGAGTATACATCCCTCTCAATAGAAGACCTACACATCTGGAGTCTGGATACTCGAGGAAGGATTGCAACGTGAGTGAGTGAGTGAGTGAGTGAGTGAGTGAGTGAGTGAGTGAGAGTGAGTGAGTGAGAGAGTGAGAGTGAGTGAGTGAGAGTGAGAGAGTGAGTGTGAGTGAGTGTGTGAGTGTGAGTGAGTGTGTGAGTGTGTGTGAGTGTGTGAGTGTGTGTGTGTGTGAGTGTGTGTGAGTGAGTGAGTGAGTGAGTGAGTGAGTGAGTGTGAGTGAGTGAGAGTGAGTGAGAGTGAGTGTGAGTGAGTGTGAGTGAGTGTGAGTGAGAGTGAGAGTGTGAGTGAGAGTGAGTGAGTGAGTGAGTGAGTGAGTGAGTGAGTGAGTGAGTCGCTAGTGAGCGAGCGAGCGAGCGAGGGAGTGAGTGAGTGAGTGAGTGAGTGAGTGAGTGGAGGCTACATAGCTCTCCAAGGGGGTGTGAAGGGTGCAAGGAAACCTTTCAAGTAATATCTTTTAATAGAAGGCCTTGAAGGGACCCTTAACC
The DNA here is from genome assembly GCA_029204225.1 of Diphasiastrum complanatum. NCBI lineage: Eukaryota > Viridiplantae > Streptophyta > Lycopodiopsida > Lycopodiales > Lycopodiaceae > Diphasiastrum > Diphasiastrum complanatum. The sequence continues at coordinate 42,009 of MU832781.1, forward strand.
CATAATTTAGTTAAAATAAACTTTGCCTTTGAATAGTAACTCGGGCCTATCTAAAGGGGGAAAGCAGTGGCATTTAATGTATTTAAAAATACGCAAAAGTAGGCTTTAGTCATGTAATCGTGACATTCCCTCAAAGTTAAAGAGCTTAGTATTGAGAAGTTTTTAAGATGGGTGACATTTAAGATATTCTTTGACCAGCTTTGGTGGATGATGTTGGTTTATAAGGTTAAATTTGCATGAGTGCAAATGAAGGCGGTAGTCTTTGGCTTGTCACGATCTCCAAATTTGCAACTCAATTATTTGAACTTCGTTGAGGAGAGGATGATAAAACCATCAACAACAGCTTGAATTGAATTCAGCTGCATACCTATATCACAATTGAAAACATTATCAGTGTTAAGATTAGACAGGTCAAGTTTCAAAGTAGCTTTCAAATCTGGATGAGAATCAATCTCAACAATTATGACTTGGCTTTGTAGGTATTTCAATATCCAACTTATTATAGCCAAGGATTGAATAAGATTGAACATGATCTATTTTAAACTTCTCAGATGGAAGAACAGAGTCCTTTGAGTCTCAAAACTCTTTTTTTGTGAGTCTGTCCGCTTAGGGCACTAAATCTATGCATGGGACTTTGAAGTATCATCAAAGGTATTGGCTTGTATGACATGTGCATGTATATTCAGATCATTGTCCGAAAAGAACTTTGAATGAGATGCATCATAAGATTACTCACTCTTTGGAAATTATGTGAAGGATTTGAAACAAGATCGGCTATGTGTTTAGCAAAACTGATTGCAATATGAAGATTAACTGGATCGTATTTCAATAAATCAATACAGAGTTGTGACTGTAAGCCTAACACAAAAGCATGTGATTGCTCAATGGGACATATATCATTGATCTCCAAAACCAAAGAGATGAATTGAGTAATATAAGTTTTCAATGAGCAGGTTTGCTCAAGGTGTCGTAAACATTTCAAAATTCCAAATCCACAATACCAAGGATAGTTTTTTGTGAAACGCATTCAAAAAGCATTCCCATGTCATAATGCCCTTCCCGTCTTTCAGGCAATGTTGCCACCAAAGTAAGGCATTATCATTCAATGAAGATACGGCACAAAGAGGCTTATGAGCTTCAATGAGTTCCAAAGCCCCAGAGGTTTTATCTCCTATTACTGACACAAAGCAAAGGCATGCCGGAATTGACCACTTACGTGCACGATTAGAACTCCTAACCTTGCATAATCTGAAAGTTTCGGTGCTGACATTGAGGATGGACTGCCACACTTGGACTCGCTTCACTACCCCTGATGACGGATGACATAAAGGTCCTATATGATTTGTTGTCAAACTCACATAAAAGGAAGCTCAAGCTTAAACCCCCGATTCCTTGGGTGGTCCACAAAAATGATGAACTATTTAACAATGGCTTTTAAAGCTACAGTTCCAGCCTCTGCCTTTGGCTCCGGCTGTGGAGGAACGAATCTTCACCATTCTTCATTGAAAAGAATGCAAAAAAATAGACCAAAGTTACTTCCTACGGCAAGCAAATCCAACCTCCCAATGAAAAGTTATCCCCAACAGAAGAAAATTGCCAGATAATAGGCCCAAAAACAAGCTGGGAAAATTAATCATTTTTTATGTTCTCCAAAGTTGGTCAATATAGATGCCGACACAGAAAAAATTAGATCATTTTTGCTTTTTGCAGCACCTGAACTGGAAGTGGCATATTAGCTCAAAATCAGTTTTTGTTCTAAAGATAAAAGCATTCAGCAGCTTGTTTGTCGAAAGACTTACGACTGAAGTTTGATAGCTTCCAATGGGCATTTCAACAGCCTTGAAAATGAGCCATTTTATATGATCTATGGAATAATAGCATTGTTACAATGTTTTCAAAAAGCTGCCCCCAAGAGCCATAAATATAACCAATATCGAATTTGACGGATATCAAAGTAAGATTATTTGATGAATACACCTGAAGGTTGGTCTGGAGAAGTGGCTACAAAAGCTAGATTATTGTTTTTCAAATTAGTCAATGCATAATATGGAAAAAATTCAGCTCATTGCCTCTTCAAATGCATGGTCTTTCTTGGTGCAACAACTGAGAAAACAGATCTTTGGCAGGTGAGCTACTGCCTATTTGTCAATCGGCTACATTTAACACATAGATTTGCTACTCTTGACCCCTCATGGGTCCATAAATCAAAGATTGAGTTCCAACATCTTTTAGAAAAAGGTTGTCTTTACTACGGTCAGAAATTTTCGGGTTTGAATACCTTTCCTAATACATATTCATCAGATCTTGGTTTGCTTCACTAAGTATCTGCATGATGCTCTACAGTGGAGAAAATTATTGTATTTCATACACAGTTTACAGCCATCTATATTTACAGCTCCTTTAATGATGCCATACTGCTCCTTTCCCTAAGGACCCCCTACTTCCAATTCTATGACGGTTTCTCCTAACACATGCCCTCTTGTGTCATTTGCTGGTGCTCATACTTCTAGTCCTATGCCATCTCGGTCCATTTTTCCTCCTATTACTACTTCACAGTCTCCTCAAGAGAGAACTGACCCCCAAATCCTGACCATTGTGCATGTGATTATTCTTGTCTGAAGAAGGCTAAATTCATGTTGTCTATACTTGAATGTGGAATTTGACAATGATTTATTCCTTCTACTGACATCATATAAGACCCTCCTCCTTCATCTTCAGTAGCTCCTCTTTCTTCTATGCATGGCTAGATCAGATGGATACTACTTTATTAGATGTTTATGCCGCAGTGCATGGATCTACTTACATAGATCTTATTGATACAGCTAGCAGTCATAGTTTTATGATTGCGTCTATTGTTTCTCATATGTCTAAGATCAGAACAGATTTGCCTTCACTTACAGTTGAGATTGCAGATGATCAGCATATGATTGCAGATCATGTATTTTATAGCTTTTCTTTTCTATCAGAGATTTTGTGGCATGTGCTAATTCTGAGGTTACTCTGCTTGCTCATTATCATGATGATTCATGTTTCAGTCCAGTTCTGAATCGGCCCCTGCCAATTCAGACTAGAAAGAATCGACTTATGGAAAAGAAGAAAAAACATTTTCATATGACGTGAGACATTAGTAAAAAATTTTGCAATTCATAGAGTTGGCATACTAGAAAGCTTTGTCATGAAGATAAGGAGTACTTACTGTTGCTTACAAACTACAGTACTCAGTACTACTTACTACAGTGCTGACTCCTGAATGCCCCAAGATCGTCAGTTACAGATCCAGACTTGCAACTAACAGGCCACGCTTCTTGTAGTCAAGAAACAATACATCATTTGGCACAACACCTCAATCATGTTCCATGTATGAACAGTAACTTCTCACGAATGACTAAGGCTTCCACTAGATTCAGAATTGGACTTTAGTACTAGATACAAAAGTCAGCACTAAGTAGTTACTGATATACAGGGACTGAGGCCGTGAGATTTGAATCAGAAAAAATTGTGATAAAATGGCTGTAAATACTCAACAAATATACATAAATTGACCAGCCTGTCTTAATGAGCATAGGATAAGTGACTGGCTAACTCAATGGGTTTGAAATTTTTAAGCTTGTGTAAATGTACCTCCATCTGCTTGTGTACCTCCATTCAAGAATCAGGTCTATGAATAAATTGTCAACTGGCAATAGAATTACAAGGAGTGATCCTAATTATCCAAAAACATAGTTAAAATGAAAGACTTGATTTTAGGTTTGTGAAAATAATTGCTAGGAGTCCTGACTCTTACCAAGAAATTATGTGACGCTGCACTTATGCATGCATGAATCAACAAAATGAGAAGTACATCATCTTGTAAATAGAGAACCTCATTATGCATCATTTATATGCAATTTAAGAATCAACTTATGAAATTTGTTGTTATTCTAGTCTATTTCCAGTATTGAATCAATGTGTGGTGACATGAGTCTGCTTCTTGGTCTAATACACCGATTAATTTGATTTCATGATTATCTTATAATAAGTCTGTGCAGTTGTGCATGATAGCACACTTTGAAAGAGATACATTCATGTAGGACATAGCTAAAACATTCCCACAATTGTTAGAACTAAATCTGCTACAACAATGGACAAAAAGGAGATATTGCAATAAATCATGTTCTATCAGCATCCTATGAAGGAACATTCCAAAACAGAAGCCCCCACAAGAAACTCCTTAACAAATTTATGTGGATGTTCCAATCAATGCTCACTTAACATGGACCCACAAGGCCTCTTCTCAATATATGCCACAAGAGGAAAAGCTTAAAGAACCTGAGCACCTCAAAATTTCCCACTCCACAAAAATAATCTAAGAATATTATGTTTCTCTGTTTCTGTGGAAAAATGTTGTGGGGAAGAGAGAGAGAGAGAGACTGACTTAATAAGAATTCGTGGCGCTTCAAATACTCCAAGACATGTGGAATGTCAGTATATACGCTTATAGGTGGACCATCATTTGGTAAAATGCTAGTTCTTGGACAATAGGCAGTATATAGTGGCTTCTGAACTGTCCCTTTCAATCTTTGTTCATGAATCTTGTAAGCCTGTTCAATTCAGATACTCAGAAAAGTACAAAGTGTTGAAATTAATACTTTGAAAACAATAAATGGGAAAACAAATCAGCAAAAGATGGAAAATGAATGGTCATTCAAAAAACTGGAACTGGGTTTCAAAGACAAAAGTGTATGTGCGCAGACAGGCACGCACTTACACAACCCTCAAAAAGAACAAAGTACATGCTAAGCGTGATCATGTCATGCACATACGATTCAAACCAGTGGCTTTAATTCAAACATTCCCTCGATCATCATTCAAATTGTCATCTACCAAGTTGGACCCATGGTCGTCAATCTTATTTGTTCATGGGAATTTGGTATATTGGGCAAGGAGCCAAGTGGTACAACATAGACCCTGTTGCAACTTTGCCATGCTCATATATGCCCTAGTATGATAAGAAGGAAAGAACACTACAAGTAGGATAACTCACAGATATTGTACAGCTCGTTATTCTGATGTCTTGCAGTTCTTCATAGGAGAACAGCAGAAACCCACCTGTTCGGGTTTTTTTTACTTCTTTCCAGTGAATTTTGAGAGCTCTTTCAAAGAGAACTTTGAGAGACTTTGAGAGGACAGAAGAAGGATCAATTATGATAAGGTTTGTAAAGTACAAGAATGATCGATACAGCAAACAATCTGTGATGTGAAATCATTCCTTGAATTCATAGAATTTTTTCACGGGTTCATTATGGACTATGCTATTATAGCATTGCCCTTAATAACATTCTTAACAGGGTGAACAAAAAGTTTGGATTGATGAAATGAATAAGAGTTTTGAAACTCTCAAGCACTATGTTTTCATGGCTCCAATTTTACACATAGTCAATCCTAATAGACCATTTTTGGTAAAAACGGATGCTAGCGACTATGTAATAGGAGCGAGCAGTCATTTATTAGGACGGTAGACCAGTTGCTTTTGAAAGCAAAAAGCTTGATCTTGCTCAATGTAGGTCTTTTACCTACGAGAAGGAGGTTTTTGCAGTCATTCATGAGTTGAAAAATTGAAGGCATCAATTATATGGTGCCAGATTTATGCCGATGATTGATCACCTATTCCTTAAGTATATATGTGATGATGTTGACCTAAGAGGCCATAAGGCCAGGTGGTCGGAACTCATTGAGGAGTTGGAGTTCGACATCAAATACTGTAGAGCCACATCAAACAATCTATACAAACTAAATCTACTATCAAAGCATTTGGACTAGCCCAACTTGTCATTGAAAAGTTATTCAGATTGTATGGCTTGCCAAATGATATTGTTAGTGACCAAGACTTGAAGTTCACTAGCAAATTCTAGCAGTCATATTTGAAAAACTTGAAACAACTCTTAGTCTAAGCCCTTCAAATCACCTAAAATCTAATGGGAAGACAAAAAGTATCAAACAAACTATGGAGGATATGCTTAGAGCATGTATCTCACAAATAGTCCGATTGGGAAAAGTATCATCCAATGGTTGAATTCGCGCACAATAGTGTGAAGCATTTTGCCACTGGATCCAATCCTTCTACGTTGACGTATGACTTTTGGCCACATTCGCCAATTTTTGTCGGACTCAAGGTCATAAGGTGCAAGATGCAATTGATTCCTTGCAACATATGCAATAAATGCAACAGGCGGCCAAAGAAAGCATTAAAATTACTCAACATAGAGTCTAGTTTTATGCTAACTACAATCACTCACCTCAAAAGTTTGAAGTCGAAACCTGGGTGTATCTTGAAATCCCATTAGTTTCAATGGTACTTCGGACTAGAAATGCTATGAGCTATTTCCCTGATATAGTGATCCTTACAAGGTTGTAAAGAAAATCAACCAGGTCACTTATAAGCTAGATCGTCTAGTAGGAATTGGAGTTACTCTTGTATTCCATGTGAGTCGTTTGAAGGAACGATTTAGTAGAAATGAAAACCTGATTCTGAAAGGTGAACTAGTTGAGCTAGAGGATTTGATTGCCTTTGTACCGGTGGTACCAGAGAAGATTGTCAGCATTCGTCAACACCGGATGGTTTCTGAAAATCTGATCCACTAGAAAGGGAAATCAGATGATGAGGACAGTTGGGAGAGAAGATTACATAAGACTGAACTTCCCTAGTTTGTTTTCTTTAGGAGGCGGCTCTCAAAGGGGAGGAATGTTACGTACCCATAAGGGCACGCAACAAGTTATCCGAGGTGACGGTCTTATTATACAGGACAGGACACTGGTCTGGAGCTATAGGTCATTTAGGTGCCATGTGTCAATGTTCTATTGGCACGGGGTAACCCAAAGTCATTGACCCACGGCGATGCACGCAACTGACGCATGTCAATGATTATGACATGACCATGTTGACGAAGGTGACCCCGCCTGTACCATGTATACAGAGGTGGATCTCCATGAGCGGGGCGTTCATTCTCTCTAGGACGAATCTCTCGTCAAAACGCACGTATGCGAAGGATGAAGCTAGGATGTAGTGTGATGGGCGATTATAGAGCATCATCACTTCATTGTGTCCTTACCTTGGTCAGCTTCAACAATAAGGTTTCTAGCACTTCTACCACTAATGTGGCATTACTAGTATCTACAAATGAGGCACTTACACAAATAGCTACAAAAGAGTTGTATAAATCATTGAATGTTCCATTTGCAATACAAATACATAGGTATATGCATGTGCAAATGGAACATAGGGACATAAGGTATGGGTCATAGAATGTTCTAGATTACATACAGATAGAGAATTCTATATGATAAGGCACAAGCACGTACATATGAAGCACAATCACAAGCTCATTCAAACTCTCTTTCAAGTTCCACAGCTCAATTAAAAGCACATGTTTCTATAGTTGATTCTCAGATGCATTCCAATGCTCCTCTAGTGATCCTTTACATGCCAATATTCCAACAATATTACAACATCTCTCACTTTATAAGACACTTCCATTCAAAGCAGTCATGCTATGCAAGATCTTAGATGGCTCCTTGAGTGTTTTTGTTAAACATGCCATTTCTATTTCAGAAGTATGTTTTAAGCTAACTATTCATGTTGTTATATGTTATGCATGGTCCAAGCAGTTAACTTCGCCTGTACTGGTGAATGGGATGCCAACTCGTGGTGATGTTGTCTAGCACTCATGGTCCCTTTATATAGCTTGGGATCTTTGTGTACATCTCGATCCATTTCTTGCTCCACCCATATGGCAGTCCTGGTCTACACAACTAGTTCGAGATACATGACTATATTGTCACATTTTTCTTGCAGTCTTGGTCCAGTAGACTAGCTTGGCATATGTGGCTATTGCGACATCTATGGATATCTTTATCTAGTATTGTTGGTTTGTCAAAAGTATTTCTTTATATGCAGCAAATTTCTATCGGTACATTCTAGCTAGGTCTTCTAATGGCATAAGTGTTATAGCCGATTTCTTAGCAAATGCAGCTAAATATGTCCTCTAAAAAGATTTTGTCTAGCAATATTATGACTTAAATTGTCTATTGTAGTAATAATTCAACATTGAAATGATGTCGTTTATAATAGTAAAAATCGACCTTTTTTACGAGTACTGAAGACTACCCCGGGTAGTCATAGTTCAATTATTTATTCTTATTCCAACACTTTTACAAGCTTCTCCACAACAATTCTACTCAAAATTGTTCTCTTATTATGAATGAACCTTCTCCAAGATTGCTTAGTCTATGCACATATTATCTTCTTCTTGAGGCTTGGACTATTGCACATATGTCAATTTTGTGTTCGCTATTCCCCATTGCTCTTGTATGTCGTTCTTGTTAAAATACAACAGACTTGGATTGTTGCTTCAACTCACTTGACTTCTATAATTGTATTCAACGTCATTTGCTACTGCTACTACATGGCATTGATGGCCTTCATAGCCCTCCTACATATTTTTGGTATTTTCGACCCATTTATTCACAGCGTTTATTGTCTATCAATCGACGTGGAATCATTGTAATTCATCAGTTCGGTCTTGAGTAAACAACGTAGAAATGTGTGTGTTTAGCCAAAACTTCGAAATTGATTATTCTATGTGTAATAGATGCTATCCCAAATATTGGCAATTAGAGAAACGAGATGAACAAAGATGAAAAGAAGGGAAGAGAATGATAGTAAGGAGGGAGGAGGGAGGAGGGAGGAGGGAGAAGGGAGGAGAGGAGGGAGCTATGGAAATGTGATGGGGTGATTGCAAAGCATAAAGCAATCTATAAATGACACAAGCCCTTTGTTTTACCCAATACACCAACACTTATTTTTTAATGACAACTTCCCCCAAAAATCTTCACATGGGGAAGCCCACAAGACTTAACAAAACAAAACCGAACATGAATAAGGGTTATCAATAATTAGTTGTAGCAACTCTAGCTAAAGACCGATAACTACCTACAAGGCGCATAATCAGACTTCAATATATTCTTGAAATCAACAACATATGTATATCATCCAACAATGCCAATGTCATAGTTGATTTGTAAAGGCGAAAAAAAACTTGCAAGTGGTCAATTTACTATGTGCCTCGAGATTACTTGTAAATCGTCTCATCCTTGCAACCAGTGAGACATGAGTTCATGAAAAACTTTCTTTGTAGAATCATACCTGGTCAAAAAACTCCCTAGGGGTATGGAACCATGCATTAAGTCGTGAGGAACGTTGTCTATCTTCTCCAATACCTCGAAGATAATCCCGAGTACATTCCTCACCCTCATATATATCTTGTATTGGCCACAAAAGTGTATAACTGGATCAAATTGCGTATATGTCAAAAGCCCAAAACTTCAAATGTCAAAACCATTTCAAACTATGCTAATATGAAAGACTTCCATTCATGAACCCTTACAATCAAATTCATGGCCACCGCGCAATTTCCTAGCAGCCAATCACATCAAGAAAAGTTGGCTACAAACCTTTAGATCACATGTAAATTCATGAGAACAAATGAAGATGTATACTCCCACCTTTATTGACTCAAACTTGCAAACATCCCAAGATCCAAGACAACTGTTCTACCAAAAATAGCAATAGTATCATCTATCACATAGTAAACATGTACTCTGTTATAATTGTGATTGATGACATTTTTTAAGCTCCTGCATGTTGGGATCCTTTCTTCTATAACCAGCAATAACTCATTTGCCAACCCTCAATACTTTGATTTATGCAACATAGAGGCATTTTGACTTGGAGACAATGAGGAAATAGGTTTGATAATACAAAGAATTTGACAATCAATGTCATAATCGTGCCAATATTCTTATTTTGGTAGGTGATACGTATAACTGCAGTTAGAAGATTATGTTAGGTAATACATATAGTTGTAGTCAGAAGATCCATGCTATTATTAATACCATGTACACAACAAAGAATTTATAAGTATCTTCCATTTGGCCCCAAAACAATTATTGACATTACGTGTTCTTGCTACATCTATAAAACTTAGAAAAAGACCATCAATGATCTCCAAAGCTTCCTCCCAAACATGCCAGTCTTCACATTAAACACAACCGAGAAACAAGTTTCCAGTCTACTCAACTTGAAGGAGGAAATCAACTTAAATAGAAGATTTCTATGTAATTTTTCATTGTAAATTTTAACTCACAATGGTACACATTTTGCCCAGATGAAGCAACACCAACAAAGTTATACACAAGGAGTTGCAAAATCCATATTATGCATAACACAAAAAAAGAATTTAAAAACCTCAATGATAACCTTGGGAGCACAGAACACTATTGAAGGAGTGAAGAAAAATAACATCAAAAAACTTGTCCAAACGGAAAATAGTGTATGAGCCCACATGAAGAATGAAATTCACCCATTTTTCGTTATTTGCAATGGAAAAAGACTTCTTTGTGTTTCAGAGAAACGATCGTCACAATATAACCACCCCAAAGGACTCCATTAGAAATGAGTAAAAAAAGCATGGGAATTACTTGCATCATAATCAAACCTAAATCAGAATCTTAGTTGCCCGTTCCGGAACGGAACTCGTTCTGGAACGTGTTCTATTCTGGAACTTCACCAAAACAAAAAAATTTAAAAATACGTTCCGTTTTAACAAAGGAATCTAGTCCTTGGGCAGGATGATTGTTTGACTGTCAAAGATGAACGCAATCATTTGCTCAAAAGAAAACCTGCGTGCGAACTATTTCTCAAAGTCTTAAGTGAGAAGTTCTGGAATTCTTGCCCTTCATTACGTGATTGCCTAGAGGAGTTCGTTCCCACTGCGCATAACACGCTTCTCATTGATGATAGCCCAGAAATAGCATCCTGAACCCAAGAGACAATGCCATTTTCCCAACAGCATATGATTGCAGAAAAGATCGTTCCTCAACTCTTGATTCAACTTTGTTCTTGTTTATTAGAGGACTTGTAGATTCTAGCTAGCTTACGTGTTCCTAAATATGTTGCTAGGCATCGAATTGGGCAAGCACCATTGGGCAAAGAGTCTCTATTGTAGCTTGTATTCCCGTTGTTTCAGCGGAGCCGGACTTCTGTAGTGTGGATCCCGTTGTATTGTCCATGGTGCCAGACCTGGTCGTAGAGGTGCCAAGCAGTATCCTTAGTACCATACTCGATCTCCGAAGTAAGTTCTGGGACCTTGGTACCATACTTCGTGGAGGTAGCAGTATATCTAGCGTCCCTCAGTGTATTACAAAGAGGAAGGAAGATCGCGGCCAGTTTAACACATGTTTTTTTATTTTTAAGAAAACGTTCCGGAACGTACTGTACGGAACGTACAGTACGTTCGGACCCAAAGGGTTGGAACGGGTTTCTAAGATCAAAATGAAGGTTTTCCAAAAAAAATCACCAATATTATTTGCCTCTACAGTGGAAACTGTCACAGCTATCTATGGGATCAACTGTGTGTGCATATTATTGAGATGTTTGTTGATTAGGATTCCAGATATCAGAAATAGAAGGGCAAAAAAAACCGACAATACCTATGTGACAAAGAATGTTGTTTAAAACTACATATACTGCGTAATGAACATTCACAATCCTCACTATCTCATTTGACAACTCTCTACTAGGTAGAATACTTTCGCTTATTATATATACAAGGACATCTTATGTGATTGAATATGTGGGGGAAAAGAAAAACCTATGGAATATTGATAGCTCTATGTTGTAGAGCAACAATATTTGAGTTAGCAAACTTAAAAGATGGCAATCGGAAACTTAAATTGTCAATTGCAGACATAGTTGCCCATTCCAAAAAGGAAAGCATTCATTTTATTTCGGAACATGTCCCAAACAAATCTAATTTTTCCAAAATGCTCTTTTTCTCTTTTGTAGATTTTTTTGTTAGTGAAATATCGGACAACATTGGGCTGCCATAAATAAATCATTTGAACATAGAAAAATCCAGTTTTGATGCCTACTAGAAAGTTTTGTGCCTTCCATATCAATGTCGTTCTTGTGAAAGATTTCAGATCCTTAAGATCCAATCTACTTGAATGATCTTTGGTTAGAAAGAGAAATACACTACCAATCTCACGAATGTAGAAAAATCAGCATCTACACACAAATTGAGATGCAAACACCAATAGAACTTGATCAAACTTGAATGAAATGATTATGTACTGTTGCTATCCGTACAAAACCAACAAGCTATTGTATTTCACACGTGTGGATCCAAAAATAGCAAATATAGATCATTCTACACATAGAATTGCAAGCAATCACCAAGATAGTGCACCAATGGATAGCAGAACCCAAGAGAACCATGTATAAGCATGAAATGAGATAGAGAAGAGAGAAGATCACTCTCTCCACAAGTTACATCCTTTTATAACAGGTCCAAACCCTATTTGGCCACTTGGCTTTCCCACCAAAATGCTAACCCTACTAATTTTGGGTCTAGATTCAATGTACCCAACTATTCAAATTGAATCTACTCAAACTCGCATTCTAACTTTCCCACACTTTCAAAAAGTGTTTATTCAAATAAAATTTAGACTAATGAACTTTGAAAAGTCAACCTCTAAGTCTAAAACAAGTTTTGGCCTCAATATGCCAAATATGAAAATATTGCAAAATGTGATGAAACTAGTTGAATCTTTCACACTCCCTCTTCAACTAGTTTTAGCATAGACTTTGATAATACTCCAAGTGAAGTCCTATGCTTCATGAACAAGTCTTTTCCCAATGCTTTGGCGAAGATATGAGCTACACATTCCCTTGAAGACACATGTTGAAGCTCCACCTCCTTTGCAATGACTCGCTCCCTCACAAAATGATATTGTATCTCAATATGCTTGCTCCTAGCATGAAAGATAGGATTGGATGCCATTCTTTGGGCTGATTGATTGTCACAAAGGATGATTGGGCTCTCTCAAAAATCCAGCAACTGAAGATCCTTGATCATCCTCTTGATCCATACCATCTCCTTTGTGCAATGTGTAAGAGCTTTGTACTCGGCCTCACTAGATGAGAATGAGATAGTGGCTTGTTTCTTTGACATCCATGATATAGCTCCATCACCTATGAAAATACAATAAGCACTAATGGATTTCCTATCCATTACATCTCCAGCATAGTCCGAATCTGAAAATCCAAAAAGATTAGGTGATGATCCCTCATACAATATGCCAAAATCTCGAGTTCCAATGATCCACATCTTAATTGTCTCCACCACTCAAGATGATATCATCCACATAGATTAGCAAGATGGTAACATCATTTCCAACAAACCTATAATAAAGTGAATGATCATACTCACTCATAACAAAGCCTTGAGAGAGTAAAAAAGTGTTAAGCTTAGCATACCAACTCCTTGGTGCTTGCTTAAGTTCATACAAACTCTTTTGTAGAAGACACACATGATTTGGCTTTGTTAATGAATTGTAGCTCTCGGGTTGCTCCATGTACACTTCCTCCTCAAGATCACCATTCAAGAATGCATTTGAAATGTCCATTTGCCATAGATCCCATCTATAAAGTGTAGCAAGTGAAATGATGACTCGAATGCTTACCATCTTTGCCACGGGTGCAAAGGTCTCATCATAGTCAATTCCTTGTTGTTGAACATATCCTTTTGTCACTAACCTTGCCTTGTACTTGTTGATAGATCCATCTTGGTTTGTCTTCACCTTGAAGATCCATTTGCATCCAATAGCTTTCTTGTCCTTAGGCAACTCCACCAATCTCCATGTTCCATTCTTCATAAGAGCTTGATACTCGAGATCCATTGCTTGGATCCACTCCTCTTCTTTCCTTGCTTGATCTACATTTGTAGGCTCATCCAAAGAGGTTAGGAAAGCAACATAATTTTCAGAAACTACTTGCTTACCCTTTTGATCATATGTGAGCCTTGAAAGTACTTGTCTTTCTCTTGATGTTCTCCTTGGCTTTTGACTTGATGAAGGTCCATCATCACCACCATCCAAAGTAAGATCCTTCTCATCAACATCAAGAATGTTAGATCCATCCACTCTACCATCAATCATGCTTGAAGACACCTTTGAAATATTCTCCTCATCAAAAATGACATCTCTACCAACAATCACTTTGTTAGTAGACGGAATGTAAACCTTGTAGGCTTTACTCACCTCACTATATCTAACAAAAATACCTCTTCTTGAAGATGGATCCTCCTTGGTCCTATCATCAAGAGTAATGTTGACATAGCATGTGCATCCAAAGGTTCTTAGAAAGTTGGCACTCGGCCTCCTCTTGAATAGCATCTCAAAAGGTGTCCTTCCATCCAAAATAGCACTTAGCCACCTATTGCACAAGAAATTGGCACACAACAAAGCTTGATCCCAAAATGGTTTGTCAAGATTAGCAATTAACCTCATAGCTTTAGCACTTTCACATAAAGTCCTAATCTTCCTTTCAGCCACTCCATTTTGTTCTGGGGTCCTTGATGCTGTATACTCCCTCGTGATCCCATGCTCATCACAAAAGGCCTTGAACTTGTTAGATATGTACTCACCACCATTGTCACCTCTCAAGCACTTGATCTTTGTGAAAAATTGGTTCTCCCTTGCATTCTTGAACTTGACAAAGACATCATACACTTCATCCTTGCTCTTCAGTAGATAGATCCAACAAAATCTACTAAAATCATCAATGAATGTTACATACATCTTAGCTCCACTATTGCTAATTGTAGTAAATCCATGAATATCCGAATGTACAAGTTGAAAAGGCTTTGTAGATCTAGAAATAGATCTAGTATAAGGTAGTCTATGTGACTTAGACAAAGCACAAGACTCAAAAACATGCTTGTCATTACTTAAGGAACTTGGAAGACCAATCACAACCTTCTTCCTTGCCATTACCTCCAATGACTTGAAGTTGAGGTGTCCCATCTTTTTTGTGCAAACCTCTTGAATAGAAATTTGCTCCCTTGCAACACATCCAACTTGGTTAGCAATAACACAAGCATCAAGTTTGAACAACTTCCCTTGCCTTTTACCTTTTCCAATCAAGACATCCTTCCTTTTGATCAAACAAGCATCTCCATCAAACTCCACCTTGAGGCCCTTACTTAGCATTTGACTCACACTAAGCAAATTCTTTGTAATAGATGGAATAAACAAGACATACTCCAAATGAACATTCCTATTTGTAGAGAGAGAAATAGGAATTGTGCCAATCCCTTTGATTGCACACTCACCATCATTGGCCGTGTAGATCACCCTCTTGTCATCTCCATATGCTAACAAAGAAGTGAAGTACTCTTTGTGAAAGGTCATGTGTGAACTTGCTCCACTATCAATCCACCAAGGATCTAGATCTCCATCATTAGCAAGCATACATGAAGACATCACAAAAGCATCATCATTTGCATCTTGAACATCCAAACCATCCTCATCAAGAGTAAGATTATCTTGCTTGTCTCCTTGATCTCTCTTCTTCTTGTAGCACTCACTTGCAAAGTGTCCTTTGATGCCACAATAGAAGCACTTGAGCTTTGATCTATCCTTCTTTTTGCCACTTGAAGAAGCATCCACTTGATCTTGCCCTTTAGACCACTTACTTTTGGTTTTGCCCTTGAATTTGCCCTTTGTGAACATAGCATTCTCTTGAAGTGTCGATGTAGATCCACCTCTTGCTTGAAGCCTATATTCCTCATTGATCAAGATCTCTTGAAGATCCATCAAACTTGGCAAGTCTTTTGAATAGCAATACTTTGAACAATGTTAACATGAGCATCCAACAAGCCATTAAGAATCACTTGAATAAGCTCTCCTTCCTTAGTGCTTTCATCTATGCAAGCTAACTCATCATTCAATGCTTTCATTCTCAAAACAAAAGTACTTGGACTTTCTTCATTCTTTTGCAAACAAGAAAAGATTTGCCTTCTTAAAGTCAACACTCTAGAAGTAGACTTGGATTCATAAAGCTTCTTCCATGAATTCCAAGCTTCCAAAGATGATGTGCACTTACCAACTTCCTTGAGAAGTTCATTGGTAACATTCATCTTGATCATGTGTAGAGCCTTCTTGGCCCTCTTGTCATACCTCAATTGATCTTGTTGTGTTGTTGGTCTCTTCTCCAAACCTACAACCATATCCAAAACATCATTCATCTCAAGAAGTGACTCCATCCTCACTTTCCACAATGAATAGTTACTTGAGATAAGCCTATCATTGGCTTCCAACATGACTCCAATTGAGGTTGCCATGTAGCAATGACCTGATCTTCTCTTTCAACCTGCTTCAATGCACAAAGCACTCCTTTGAACAACAACAAATGCTTTCAAAAGAAATCACCAAGATTTGAAACTATCTCACAAATTCTCTTAGCACTTATCCAAGCAAATCAACACATACAATCATGGAATCTTGATCAACCTATGATCTATCCTCAATCTAATGACTTTTGCCACTTCCTAAGATTGAAACACACTCAAATGAAGTCCAGCAGCCTCACTATCTAGAGATCCAATCAAAATTAGGGTTTTGACAAAATCACAAAAAATTGACTACTCCAAATCTACATGCAAATGCTGAAAATTTGATATGCAATCTATAAGCCACCACTTAGGCTGAACCAATGATCCAAAAATCGGCCAAATCCAGTACGTGAATTCAAAAATCGGAATTGAACAAGTATATTGACCTATTTAGTGTTTTGATCTACAAAAGATCCAATCTACGCAAAACAAAAAATCCGATTTTGGTGTAGAATCCTCTCTAGCATGCTCTAGACTTGATATCTTCACCAAATCATTGATAGATCTAATTTCCTCCTTCATAACCTGAAACACAAGCTCTGATACCATGTGAAAGATCTCAGATCCTTAACATCCAATCTACTTGAATGATCTTTTGTTAGAAAGAGAAATACATTACCAATCTCACCAATGTAGAAAAATCAACATCTACACACAAATTGAGATGCAAACACCAATAGAACTTGATCAAACTTGAATGAAATGATTATGTACTGTTGCTGTCCATACAAAATCAGCAAGCTACTGTATTTCAGACGTGTGGATCCAAAAATAGAAAATATAGATCATTCTACACATAGAATTGCAAGCAATCACCAAGATAGTGCACCAATGGTTTTTTAGAACCCAAGAGAACCATGTATAAGCATGAAATGAGATAGAGAAGAGAGAAGATCACTCTCTCCACGAGTTACATCCTTTTATAGCAGGTCCAAACCCTATTTGGCCACTTGGCTTCTCACCAAAATGCTAACCCTACTAATTTTGGGTCTAGATTCAATGTACCCAACTATTCAAGTTGAATCTACTCAAACTCGCATTCTAACTTTCCCACACTTTCAAAAAGTGTTTATTCAAATGAAATTTAGACTAATGAACTTTGAAAAGTCAACCTCTAAGTCTAAAACAAGTTTTGGCCTCAATATGCCAAATATGAAAATATTGCAAAATGTGATGAAACTAGTTGAATCTTTCACAGTTCTCGTATATAGGACCTCCCAACTCGGGTATTGGGTAACCTACCCGATCTGTATGAGGAATTCCAAAGCCCAAGTGAAAAATTCCAAAGCCCAAGTGAGGAAACGACCAAGCGGTATCACAAGACCAGTCTAATACCCGAGCTAAAACCAGGTTAATAATCAAGCTAATACCATGTTGATAAATGTCAATTTTGGCCAAGTATTGGGGTTTTGACAAGGTATTGAGGACCAACTATTTGTCGGAAATCAGTGGGTTTGTGAGCGGAAGCTTATGCGAGTGGGCAATAGGATCGGAAGCGCCACAGTTAGTAGCAGAACGTTCAAACTGAAGGAATAAAGAAATGCGCAATGGAACAACAACTAAGTGGAGACAAAATGTACTCTGATTAATATCCACAAGGAGTACCATCACATGAAGTGAAAACTTCAGCTGGCTACAGAATGAGAACTCTGATCGTTGTGTGTGATAACACGTGCAACGGAACTATCTGAATGAATTGGAAGAAACAATTATCAGATGTTTTAGATATCAGAAGATTAGAAGAAGTTTTCTTTTTATGAAGATTCTAGGATTAGATATATTGAAAATATCTATATCTAACTCGCATTGAAATGCTATCTTCTATATTAATTACAACCGCCTTGTAACTGTAAATACATGTACAAAATAGGCAGACTGTCAACGCGAAGTCGTTGGGTCGGATTTCTGACTGACAATATCGAAAATTACATAGGGCCAGATTTTATACAAAGGATCGAAAAATTTACACTGGGTTGAAAAATATGCTGAGGGTCGAATTTTCCGGGGTCGGAAAATTAGACCCGATCTGATCCAATCCGGGGTCGAACACGCTCGGATAATTTGTTAGATCCAACCCAAGGTCGAAAAATCTCTGTTTGTTAGGCTTGACATTGGGTCGGAAAAATCCGATACTGGATTTCGATCTTCTAGAAAAACTCGAGCCTTCTGTTTTCTGGGTTTTGTAAAGTTTTCAGGATGCTCATTGACAAATGGATTTGAGGCTGAGCATCAAATTCCAACACTATTATCCAAAGTAAACAAATATTTAATATTGAGAACCGGCTGATATCATGCAGCACCAATGAATATTCTATCTAAAAATGGGCTTGAAAAAACATTGATCTAATCACTTTTTCAAACGGATTTACCCACACCAGAATCATTTTTCAAATAATAGGATTTCTATTTTTAGAAGCGGTTCTTGGGAACCGTTCTTAGGTACCTTAGGAATGGTACAAAACTGTTCCTAGGAACGCATTTCTCGAACGGTTCCATACCATTTCTGGGAACTATGCATAAAAGACATCCATTGTTCGATTCTATGGAGCCCACCTACGAAGTCTTAACAACATCAACTCTAGCATGGACTATATACTATGATAGTCCGTTGACTTTCTTCACTTCTTTGGAGGTCAAGGGCAGACTCAGACATGGCGAAAACTAGCACTAGAAACGGAAACCAATCCAATAAAATGAAGTGCCACTTTCTCGTCGGAAGGTAAGGAATACTGCATGTCATCACTTGAGCTTGCTTACACAAAATTAACCCAGAAAAGGTGGATTGTTGTGAAATTCCCACACCAAAGATGCTAAAGGTTAGCAAAGAGCCGACCTCTTGGACGAAAATCTCAAATCAGCTTGATTATGCGCTAATATCGCAGAAAAATACATTGATCTTAAGTACAGGACAAGAAGTCCACCCACAAAGTGGAGTATATTCACGTCATCTGCACATCACATACACTAAGATACGTTTAGCTTTGTGCAGTGGTATAAATGCCAGCATGCTGAGTTTCTACGTAAGGTACATATCAGCACTTCAGCTTCCTTCTTGAACAAGCTGCAAAATTCCTCAAAAATGTAAAAGGATTATCTGCTACAGACCTAAAGACGTCACAAATTGAGAAAATATAGCGAACACAAAAAGAACAAGGAGTTGAGTGAAAATGGACAACGTGCACTTGGACAACAGATATAAGAAGCAAGTTCTTGCAACTCATGAGATAAATGCAATATGGAGCTTAACAGAGTTCCAATAGGAGGAAAACATCCTAACTGGAAATCATGCACATACAAAGCTAAGATTGAAACCTCACATGCAAAAACAAGAGGAAGTGAACTGTTTTGAGACTTCGCAAATATTTCTATTCCAAGGCCAAGCTGGAACTAAGAATTAAGTTGCCCAATGAAGAATGAAGTCTTTCAGGTCAATCAGAACAAGCATGGATACGAATTCATTAGCCACCCAACAGATGCAGATGATCCCCACATGTGAAGCATAGGATGTTTGCGAGATATATGTCGCTATGAACATTCACAAGACATTATTACAAGGATCGAGTTTATTCTTGAGAACCTTATAGATTCCATAGACAATTTCCATGTTTTTAGGTAGTTCATCTTCAATTACCTTATCGCAGAATCTAGTGTTCCATCTGGCAAATACATGAATGGAGAAACCATGAAATTGGGCTCATCATTATGGCGTAGGGCCGACCCAAGCTCATCCATAACATACCTGCATCCTAGTCAAAAATCACCACATTTGTAAGAAATTTGGCGCCTCATCAGTTGTGAACTTGGGAACATAAATGCATCCAACTAACTGTCACTTTACTCGACTCCACTACAAACATGCTTTAAACTACAGAACAGTAACCTGCAACTTGAAATGAGGACTCAAGCAAACTCTAGAGGTCTTCAATTTTAGAACACTGGTGGGATCATTGACAAAGGCAAATGTACTCAGCGATCGTAAACCCTGACTAAGCTTTTCCAAGGCACATACATAGCATTTGGAATCAGTTATCTGATTATAGTATACAATAAGGTCCATTCTAAGATAGTATGTGACCATAACTAACATGCATGAAGTCTTACCACTAGCTGTCAGACACTTGAGATCAACATTCACATCTCCAGACGAGAGGGGGCAAAAAGCAAACTCAGCCATAACGAAGACTAAAACAGAAGACCGAAGCTACTATAATACAATAATTATTTCCTCACAAAAATTTAAGGAAAATAACATGTCATCACTTCCATTTGCATGAACAATATGAAGCTGAAGAAGGTACTCGGAGTGCAAAGTGGCAGTAACACAACTTCATACCAGATAGGTGTCTCATCAAGCTTTTCTTCACTAGCAAGTCTGTAGGTCATAATATAAGCCCACATAGCATGCAAGACTCGTTCAACAAGAGGTTCTTCTTTAGAGCATGTAATTAGCCGTGGTTTGAGGTTATTGACAACATATTGCTGGTCCTCCTCCAGTATTTGGGAAGCATCTACACCATTGAGCTTCGCCAGGTTTCTTAGTGCCTCTGCAATCTTGCTAGCACTGCGTCCCAAAGGTCCAGGTACATCAACCTGTATTCTAACATGATGTTTATTATGTTGGTTTAGGCAACAAATGTTTTCTCTTTGCGATGATTAAATGAAAACTTGCGACATCAGAGTGAAAAGAGTTAAATGAAACTAAATCCACGAATTTTAAATGTGAACAGCTTATACCTCAAGTATCTGCAATGAGGGAAGCGAATTTAATACTTCCAATAGGCTTGAAATCGAATCTGCATCTAATGGATTTCCTTTCAGATTGAGACTTGACAGATTTGGCAAGACTCTCTCATTGAAAACCTGCAGAAAAGCTCAAATTTGTAAAGATGGCCCTTCGTTGATGAACCGGAGCAATCATTAGAAAACATTTTCTACAAATAAATGGGTTATTTTACTTTCGGCCAAGGACGAAGACTTGATTGGTTGCAATGGCCATGTGTGTAACGACTCCAAGTAATACAAAATAAAAAGTACTTGTAGAGAACTAATATGCTCTGAATGTAAATGACTAACATGAGTACTATAACCGCAGTATGAATGTAACAAGGTCTGAAAGACCCAAGTCAAATGCAGATCGTGAAAAAGAATGTGATAGGCATAGTTGTTGCATGGATGGCTGAATGTTGTCTCTGCTGTCAACGTTGAGAAGTAGGGCCTCGCATTCATTATATAGTATAACTGAAAATCCTCAAAATGTTGAAATTGTTATAACTTTCGTATAGTACTCGGATCTCAATGATCCAAAAAAATTGATCCTCGTAAGTCATAGAATTCATTGGAACTGAGAAATAGGGCTTTCTAAAGAATGTTATCATGAATTTCTCAATTAAAGTGATTTGCAATGCCTAAAAAATATCTTTGAGAATTAAAAGCATAATCATCAAATTATTGCTAACCCATTGAAAAATATGGGAAAGCTATTGCTCAAAATGGTTGAAAAACAACATTAAAGTTATATATTAATACTACTAATCCAAAAACCACATATTATAGCACGAAAAAGGCCATTGAAAAATATGGTCAGGATTTCGTAGATAGATCATGACAATTGCATCGATGATTGAATCCAATTAACTGTGAATGTTCATGTTCTCTTGTGAATGATATAATTAATGAAAATAGTTTACGGAATTATGAATTTATGGTATTTACTGATGTGTGAATGGAGATCATATAAAATATTTCATATTGAAATGTAACGGAAATAATTTCATACAACTCACCAAATTGAAATCCAATTGAAATGATAATGGTAAAAGACAATATTTGAAAACAACATATGAACTCGAGAGCAATACCTTATTGATTCATGAATTATCAATCAACTTCTAAGGCAATATCATAACTAGAAACCCAATGGCTGGCTTCATAAAACCCCGCTATAGTATTGTAAACACTATTAAGCAACATACAAAAGGCACAACATGTTTTATGGCGACCACAATGGGATTTAGATCCATGAAAGCCAAATACTCTAGTGGTATCCTAGTTCATAATGCTATAGAAGTATAGAAAATTTTAAATGATAAAAATTTTGTGTGATTGAGAGAAGAATTCAAAGATGAATAGGTCAATAAGATAAATATGAACCTCTTTTCCAATAAAGATGTCAATGAAGTAAGAGTCTTTTTAGGATTATGTACTATAGAAGATTTATACAAAATTATGATTATATAACATCTTATATAATCTTTAAGAAAGACGTTATTTTCAATTGGACATCTATAGAAGAAAAAGCCTTACAAGATCAAGTAAATGGTGTTTCTAGGCCTGTCACATGTAATATAACTGCATGTCCAAAAATATTGTCAAAAATAGAAAAGGATGGACTATAATGTATGTCCATAACACTCCATCTAAAACATTGCCCTCAATGTGGACTAAAATATCTTAACTACCAGAGCTACTTCAGTACCGTTGTATTGTCGTTTTCTTTCCTAGGTTATACATTTCGTGCTAGTGGTGTCAGTCCAATAGCCGAATCCCCTACAACCACAGAAAAACCGCTTTTAGTACAATGAAGCTAAGAGATTTTTATCTCAATTCCAGTAGTTGTTAAGGCTAGATCAGTATGTAAGCAGCGGCAGTCGTCGGGCAATTGAGGTATCATCATCAGCAAGTGATGGAGAATCAATAGTTGGAGTAGCACGAGCATCGGAACCATCAATATCAGGCAAATCAGTAGGAGGTACCACAGCAACAGCATGTGAATCAAGAACTACATCAATAGCATCAGGAACATCAGCAAGATGCGAATCAGCAACTGCAACAACAAGGGCATAAAGTGGTGCATCATCAAGTGAAGAAGCTGTAGTGTCGTGTACTAAGGCATGAAGAGAGCAAGCATGTTCCTGCAATAAAGGTGAGTGTGCAAAAACATTGAAAGACTCCCAAGTAGCCTCATCAATTGGACGACCATCCCATTGGACTAAGAATTGGACAAGACGACGACGACGACGACGACGCAAAATGACTCAAACTTGTAAAATAGCAACAGGTAAAAACGGAAAAAGTCTTGGGTCACTAGGAAATGAAGAATCACATGGTTCATCGGGAAAAAGAGACGAACGTAGTAGACTAACATGAAAAATATCACAAGCACGTGTAGTGACAGGTAACTGTAAACGGTAAGTAACAGGGCTAAGCTTCTCGACAATCACAAAAGGACCATAATAACGAGCAGACACTTTTTCAATAAGAGAACGACCTTGAACAAACTTATGGACATGCAAATGAAGGGCGAACATAAACAAACTGGCCCCTAAGTAACTCTATAAACGACCTATGACGATCAGTCAAGGACTTATAACGATGCTAAGCTCGTGCCAAAAGTTGTTGTGCATGTACGATAGAATTACGAGAATTAGTAAGAAAATAAGACAAAGTAATAGGAATGTCATCAGGAGAGGAATGGAATACTTGGAAGCAACGGAGAATATCCATTAGCCAGCAGAAATGGAGACACACCTATATTGGTACTGACAGAACTATTATAGCTGTATTCTGCAAAACACAAATGTTGATCCCAATCTCTCAGGGATGCCCAACTTGCATCGCTGTAGGATTTAATCTGGAATTCTACTATATTCCTCCCTAAGTCTTTAAAGATTTTGCCCTCAGGCGTAGATTCTAGATTAACATCAGAAAAAAGACAAATGCTTTAGGGAAAGACGATACATCAACATTGAGTAACAAAAACATCCATGAATGATTCATCTTTCAGATAACATAAATACGAATGATACTCAGTATCCAAAATACATTGATTAGCCTCATGAGCAGTTACAAAAGGTAGATCAGGCTCATCGCCTTTAAGACAAACCATAGAGCCATTATGCAAGAAAGATATACTATGTGAAACATAATCTTTCTTTAACGACTCGTTCCTAGAATAAAACCATTCTTTACCAAGGATTAAGTCTACCTTATCAAGATTCATAACATAGAAAGATAAACTATCTACATAGTTCTGAATCTTCAACGGCACGTGAGGGGACCAAAATGGTCCCAGACTTGCTGCTCCCCACCAGCTGCCATCCTAGCCACATACTTGTGGTGCGGTTGCCAACTGCAGCTTCTGCGCCAACTTAGCATTAATAAAATTGTGAGTACTCACAAGTTGGCTGCCTACGAACTCACTCAGTATTAAAATAACAATTGCTACAAAACGTTTCATCTGTAAAGGATACATCAATACAAGAAATAGAAGAGTTGCCTAGAGCCTTGAAAGAACAGCCACCCTTTTACCATTTCTTCGGGTAGTCCTTAGAAAGGTGCCCCTTCTCCATGCAGGAGAAACACAACCCATCACTTTTGGCCTTATCAAAGTCAGCTCTCTCCAACCGAGGGCGCTTCTTTTCTTTCCCAAAGGGAAAGCTTCATCAACCACTCGCTCTTGCCCTTTT